>OMKZ01019480.1:0-10287 GCA_900302535.1 Neoniphon sammara
CAAGAGCGACAGAAAGAAAAAAAGAAAGAAAGAAAGAAAGAAAGAAAGAAAGAAAGAAAAGAAAGAATGCAAGCCAGAGGGCATAAGGCACAGAGAGATATGGCATATCAGATTATTGCATATATTAACATTACCAGACTACTGCATATATATTAATGTTTTACTGCTCAGGAATAAACTCTTTTGACAAGCCAGTAGCGGAAAATGACCTCAGTGCCTCAGAGCCCATAGGACACCATGCATCACTACAATGCATAAACATACTCACATATACCCCCCACACACTACAACAGGGGCTGAAGAGCATCTGTATAATGTCAATGTGCATAAGTATATAATGTTAACTCTGGTCTTTTACCCTCTTTTGGCATAGCTACAATGTTTACTTGCTTTAATGCAATTACATTTATCAACTCAAAGGAATGCACCAAATTATAGGGACTTACCCATTGATGAGTGAAAACACTGACACCAAAATCCAAGTGTCCCCGGTAGATCGCTCCCTCTGGTGCTCCACGCTAACACCATGCTAACACATGCTGTTGACAACTATCCAAAATAAGAAGACTGATCTTTTAATGACAAAATGTTGAAGGCCATCTCCAATGTGTTCCTGTCAGTCTGTGATTTAAGGTGGCGTCTTTTAAGCTAAGTTCTGCGGCCGCTGCTTTCCAACTGAATTAACTGTTTTGCTAACACAAAGCTAACACTGCAGAGCACATTAAATACGTAGCTGGCTGCTCTGTGACCAGCTTTGCCTGACAAATTTATGACTGGAATCATCTAGCTTGCTACTGAGCCATAAAAAAATACCTGCTGGGCAGCTACCATATCCATTTCTGAGGCCAAAATGTTATTTTTGTTCAAGAATGACAACAAAAGTACTAAGAGGAGATTCACTACAACTCGCTACAACTAGCTGTGTGTGTTAGCCATTCACAATTTATTTTTTAAAACTACACCGACGGTGCTCTGGTTATATAAGATGTGTGAGAAATATTCTTTTTTTCTATACAAACAAACATCCAAATATCAGAAATTATTTTGAAGGTATTAGGAAGACCTTATTCAATTCTCGATAATACTAACAAATCATAGATAAATGCCGACATGACTACTGAAGCCTATTTCATGGCCTGTAGATAAAACGAAAATGAAATGGAATATCATTAACTCAAAATAGCTTGTGTAGACAGGTGCATTTGTGGAACTATTTCTGGTGAACATATTCATCCACTGCACACTGACGTTTTTAGCTGTACACAGTCTTCCAGCACCCACCACGTCTCCTTATCTAAACAGGGAAAGTAGCTGAAAACACTATAAACACAAGTTATTTTTGTATAATAATTCATGCAAATTTCACTAATCTCCCCCACAAAACTGCCAGACTTAGCTGCATATCATTATAAGATTACTAACATTTAGCTTCGGCACGGCTAAGTTGTTATTTTCTCAATGCTGAGATAATGCTAGTCGCCTACTCTCACTTAGTATATGCTAAAGTGTAAACACAGGGGCAAATTATCTACCAGGGACACATGGATGATTTTGGTGTCTATGCCCTCATCACAAGTAAGTTGACCAACGGGCTAATCTCCCCCAAACTTGGTGTGTTCCTTAAAAAATGTTTGCTGTATTGCACTAAGCCGGGCAGTGACAGGCCTGTGGGCGAATGCAAGCTAGACTCCACAGCCGCCTGTGTGTTTGTGTGTGCCTCGACAAAAATGGTAAGCCTCTGAAAGAGAGAGGGGGAGAGAGAAGGAGAGAGGGGAAAGTGTTTCTGTAAAGATGCCACAAGTGTGTGTGTGTTTGTATGTGTGTGTGTGTGTGTGTGTGTGTGTGTGTGAATCAGAGGGCAGTTTGTCATGTTGCTGCTCCACAGCCCTGATCTAAGCTGACAGGTGAAGCTAAGCGCGGCTAAACAGCACACGTAACACATACACACACACAGAGTGAGAGAGAGAGAGAGAGAGAGAGAGAGAGAGGAAATAAGAGGAGAGTGATAGAAAAATAGAGAGAATGGTAGAACTTGGAGGTAAAGAAAGGAATGGACATATAAAGGAAATGTGAGAAATAGAGGGATGGAGAGATAGAAGGCAGAGATAGAGAACCATTAAGAAGAGAAATAGGCAGACTACAATGTAGGAGAGGAAAACAAGTTGGAGACAATACTGAGAGAGCGAGAAAGAGAGAATAAAGGGGAAAATTAGAGTGGAATAGAAAGCATGGGAAAGGAGGGAGATTAACTGTAGAGGGAGATAGGATTAATTGGCATTTTATCAAAAGAGAGAATTGAAGTTAATTTTTCGCACCATCCCACTCTCCATCACTGCATTTATCTGCCCATCCACCTCCCTCCCTCCCCTGTCCCTCCCTTTCATGTCTCCCTCCCTGCCTCTCCACCTCCCTTGGGCTGCCTTTTGTCTACGCTGGCGAATGTGTGTGTGAATGTGGAGGCGGGTGTGGGGATTGACGGGTGATTTGAGCTATTTCTCCTACCGTTTTGTTGTGAGATGTCTCATTTAAGGACGTCAAAAGTCAGAATCTCTTGCACTCCCTTGGTATTGTCTGATGAAGTCATTAGAGTGCGAGAGAAGAGCAGAAACAGGTTGATGATGGAAAGGTGGGTCAGTGAAAGAGAGAGAGAGAGAGAGACAGAGTTGGAAGAAGGCAGAGTGAGAAAGGGAATTGGAGATATTGCCGATAGACCTTGACAAAACAATGGTTTAAAATGAATAGAATGAAATGAACAGAAAGAGTGCAAGAGAGAAGGGAGGAGAAATTGCAAGAGAGGCTTTTCCATCCAATGCAGGCAGCAAAATGTTTTAACGTGCACGTCATTTGCCTGCACTATCTCACGTGTGCTTTGTGGAGACGTAATGATGCAAACCAAAACCAACGCACGCCGACCAGCCGTGAGCTTTTCTCCCCCTCTCCAAAGTTTGCTGCCAAAATCCATGCCAGATCCAGGCTCCCCCTACTGCTTTCAATATGGTTATAGTGTAGATGTTGTGTACCTGTCCAAGAATCTCAATTTGGGGTCAAGTCTACCTGAGTCGTGCACTGATTGGTTGATCATGGAGGTATATCTGTGTACAGGAATTCTGTGACATGCACATCAACACACAACTCTAAAAGCTTTACTGTGAGCGCTGTCACGTTCAAGCTTTACATTACGTAACATTTGACTATAAAATGCCAAAAAGGCCACATTCTTAATCACAAAGAGAACACAATAAAAAACAAAACATGGATCAATATAGGACTTGCATTCAGGCATTGGAGAAATCTATGATCAAGACAGGCTCCAACTGGACACCAATTTGGCATTCCTTCTTTTTCATAGGTGAGTAATATTTAGCAATAAGCATGACTTCATTGGCTAAGTTGTCATAGCTAATGTTACCTAAAAAGAGGTGAAATGTCTGGCAAAATGGCATTTGTAACCTGCAAAACTTATCTATGGCTCCCTTTTGCGTTTGGTTTAGCTTAGCTGTTAGCCTGCAGGCACGGAGCTTAGTGAGGTTTGTCCTAGTCTGGCCTTCATACTGCTGTTAGATAAACTTTTGGAGGAGGGCAGAGACAAGAAGTTTACAAGTAAAGAGTTTACATTCAAATTTGTTGCTGCTCTCAATTCTGTCTAAAATCCCTTAATGAATGTTTAAGGGTACAGTGTGTTTATTGCTGCCTAAACCAAGAGCTTCTCAATAGATTAAAATAATTTGAAAACCAATATTAAATCAATTTCAAGTGTAGGTTTTGCTAAAATCACTTTGGAGGGGTTGTAAAATTGCTCTTGTGCAGTGGTTCTCAAACTGGGGGTCAGGACCCCCAGTTGCCCACTGTGTAAGACTCTGGCTGAACTGGGCTCCTTGTTGTGCACAGGTAACTGAATGAGACAGGTGTGGGGCAATGTCATAAAAGGGTGAGCCTGCTCCCTGGATAAGTGAAAGTTAAATAAATTGTTGAAAAGGGTAGCATACTGTGAAAGAATAAGAGAGGCAGGAGAAAAAAATACAAAGAAAGAATACAAAAATATGACAAAACAAATGAGCGAGACCGGCAGTCTATATCTTAGCTGTTTGAGCAGCGTTAATGTATATAGGAACAATGAGGTGTGGCCCAGGACTTCCTGAAAGGTCCTGAGGAAAAATGAGAGGACAAACAGCGGACGTATAGGCTACGACTGAGGGATGGAGGCGGAGAGAAAGACGGCGGCTGGGAGGATGAATGGGCAGGAGGTACAGAGACTGAGGGGGAGAGAGAAAGAGGCACCAAAAAAGAGAGACAAAGAGCCATACAGAGAGTGAGACAAAAAAAAGAGAGAGTGAGAGAGAAGGAAAGACGGAGAGATAAATAAAAAGAGACAAAAAATCGGGCAAGAGAGAGAGATGTATGGATGGAATTAGAAGTAGTCAAACTGGACAGCTTGATAGATTAGAGTCATTGATGTGACCCACCCAGTAGGTACACACTCACTCATGGGTAGAGAATAGCCAAGATCAGACATACTGCGTGTGTATGTGTGTGTGTGTGTGTTGGCTCTCATGAAAAATGAGGAGCAACAATTGGCTGTGAGAGCTGTTTATCCATTAGTATATTATACCACATCGTCAGAGTGTCCTTCTACACTCTGTATGTCTGTGTGTGTGTGTGTGTGTGCCTGTGTGTACGTGAACACTGTGACAAACTGCATTGTGAGCGCACCTCTGATCTCTATGTACAAGGCAGAACGTTGAGCTGAATGCGGCGTGAGGGGAATATCCATGCATGTGTGAATGCGTGTTATGAGCTAAACACAGGCTGACTGCTGGCCCCCACTTACGCTGCGTCGTGTTGCACTGTGTTGCGTAGCCTTGTATTCAGTTGTTTTGTGTTGCTTTCCAGCGCATTACATTGTCTCAAGTTGTCTTGTTCGCTGTTCTGTTTCCCACTGTGTACAATGCAATGAGCTGTGGAGTTCAGCAAAAGTTCTAAGTTTGTATTTTTTCTCTCTTTTTTGCGACAGAAATTTAGAGCAGCTGTATGATTTTGGTCACATCGTGAACAAACACATGCAATAAAGAAAATGTTGCAGAGATGGTGTCATGTTTAAGACCTTTGGAGCCTAACCCCAGCTAGTCTAATAACCCGTTCACATTCACATAAAACCCCACAACCACACGGGACCTGAGTTGAGTGTAAACGGGTTAACATGACATTTTAGTTTGAAGTTATAAACTCTGCAACAGCTGCAGATAATTATCATCTTTGGCTCCGATGGGGATTGGACTAAACAGGTCATCCGCCATTTTGCTTCCCATGTGAGGTGTAAAGTTACAACTCAAGTCACTTCAGCAGTAAATTTAAGCCTGTCTCATTCCAAGAAACCCTCAAACTCAGATTAGTCAGCATTTTAAAAATCGCTGAGTTTGAAAGTCCTACATAATAAGGAACATATATAAAAAATGCATTAACACAGAAACATCTGCATTGGCCACCATGTGCTTTCCACTGTGAAGTACCTTGTGTCTGCTTCGAATGCAACAAACCAGAAATATGCGTACAGGGCTGCTAATAATGGAAACAGTGCCACACGCTTGTATTTATTTATCTTTAATTATTTACATTAAAAAAATTGCAAAAGCCACTTGCTTGGGGTAAAAGTAGTGACTGGCTGAGCACCCAGTGTATTCTCAGAACTGAGAATACAACCATAGAATAACACTTATTTGGTTGTAAAACAGTCAGTGTTTCATGCTGACATATATTAACTGGGCCATCCGAGACTATAGGAGCAACATAAAGGAATTCTTAAAATGAGTGGTATCTCTCTAAAAAGAAAAAAGAAAAAAAAGACATGCATAAGACATAAGGCTCGCCCAGACATGACAAGCGTGAACGTGGAGGATAGCTCCATCCACACTGGAACTTCCCGCCTTGTGTCTAATCAAGCTGTCTGCATGCCTAATGGCAAGTTCATTGATAGTTCACATTACTAGCTAACAAGCTGCATCTGCTTAGCCACAAATAGCAGCCACCTGGAACTGCTGCATCCTGGCGCAAACGCAAAGTGCATCTGAAATGTGGGGAGTTGAGCTTTGTCATCCATCCGCCCTGCTCTGTTCTTTAAATTGTGTGTATGTGTGTGTGTAGTGTCTCAACCCCCTTGAGCTGAGCAAATAATGCCCTGAGCAAATGACCATCATCATTGGACATGTTAGTACTATTTGTTAACTTTTGTTGTGAGGCCGCTTAACTCTACTAGCACAAGACATTTAAGCGGGCCCACCACAATGCACTGGTGATGGAGTACTATAGTATTGCTAATTCATCAATATTGACCTGCCCCTTAGGGGTAGCTGACATATTTATCTGACGTGTACTGTATTGGGTCAGACAAGATGGATCTATTGACTGAAATGGCATAAGGGATGAATTGATCTTTTTGTCCATGCAGAGGAGATGGATGGTGGTTTTGATTCCACAGGTGCAATCACATCGCATTTATACAGTGGAAATAAGGAATCTTCTTCTTCAGTAGAATTCTAGAACACTGAACAATGAACATAACAATGAACTCATAATGTGCCTCTATCAAATTAGAATGGGTTGTAGTGGTGGTAGAGTTACCTTTGTTAATTAAAGTGCTGGGCATATTTATTCCTACAGTTAAGTCAAGTCAGTTTTATCTGTATAGCCCTTAATCATAGTTACAGCTTTAAACGGCTTCCGACATTCACAATTTAACCTGATAAATGAAAAACAGTGACTACTAAACCTTTAGGCTCTCAGTGAGAAGAAGGAAAACTCCCATGAAAACATCAGGGTCATGACCAGATGAAAACATCTGGTCTGTCGTGCAGTGGGTACTGAAAGTGGGCAAAGAAGGATTAAATATCGATAACAAGAGGAACACAAACAAAATAGGCAGAAGAAACAGGATACGAGCCAAGGGGTCGACATCCATCATCACTGTTGTCATCAAGGTCATCATTAGCCCTGATACAGAACGCTTTCATAATCTTTGGTTGTATGGGTTATTGTTTCTAGCAAAGGGTCCCGTGCTGCATGATACTCTCCCTGCAAAAGTCAGTGACAACTACAGTGAAAAACTACATTGAATTTCGCCAAACCAAACATGCTGATGCTACTTTAACCACATGCTGACACATGCCACATGCTACTGTTACAAATAAAGTTTGAGATGTAGTCAGGGACAAGCATATCCCAATTCTCCACTGTAACAGAATCAAAGATGCCCGGACTTCTTTGCTGGTGCGGTACTTCCGAGCAGTCTGCAGCAGTCCCTTTGGTGGAGACAATGACCAATACAACTAAAGATTACCAAAGGGTTCTGTATCATGGCTACATTATCAAGAAAACACACCCAGCAAAGGGATATTCTTGGGTCACCAAAGACCACAGCTACCAGCAGACCCAACAATAAAGCAAAAACCAAGATTATGTGTTCCTCAATTCATACAGTCATCCCTGAAACGAGATGGTTGACTTCCATAGATAGAATAAAATATTCCTATGCTGATTCAAACAATTATAATGACTAATATTCTCCTCAATTCAATTCTACTCTTTCTGTTCAAGTCCTGCCATGTGTTACATGCTTTGCCAATGACTGATTTAAGCCATTCAGACAGTAATAGATATGTGATAAAAAAAGATCAATATTATTCTTTCTGTCTCAGTGTATTGATGGATGAAGGTGAGATGGTGGCATAGCAAGCGACTAAGTACCATCAATAATGTCAAAGGGTTCAGAGGATGATAGATATTCTGCTGAGAAGTGTGTTTGTGTGTGTTTATGTGTGTAGGAGTACTCATGCATGGATTATGTGTGCGTGCATGTGCGTCACATTGATGAATGTGTGAGGAAAACAAATCCCTTGAGGAGAATGAATCTTTGTTTGTGTTCTAAAATAAAGAAGGCCCAAAATAATGAGAGGAGGTAGTGAGTCAGAGGTTGACATATGGTATTTTCTCTGACACCATCAACACCACCACCACAGCCTCAGCACAGAGAGTTTGCCAGTGTCTGCTTCACACGCCGTCTGGCACAATAGTTTGAATTTGCTCAATTTACTATTTAATTGTATTTTCACTGCTCTGTCTCGGCACGCTGATTTGATAAATGGATAGAGAATCAAAATCGCCCAGAGATTTTATTGTCCTTCTCCTTCTAAGTGCAAATGACTGAGCACATAAAGTGACGTTTTTAATTTTAGTTTAGATTATTTGTCCTCATCAGACTCTTGGAAAAAAAATTGTCTCGGGTTCTTATATATGTTGTGCCCTTCAGTTTCGCCCCATTTACATTAACATCTTGGGGCTCAGCAACTGAAGGTATGAAGTTACTCATGTTCTGGGTGGCCTGTCCCTGACTGACTGAACAATGAAGTTACTCCACTGGTCTGCGTGTTGGAGTTTCCCCATTGGCCTCTGCTCTTTCAAAATGAATGGGCGTAAATAGTTTCCTATTACGTCATCAGGGGGCGTTCACAAATCGCCGTTAAATTATGATATTCCAACTGATTTTACAATTTTTGCATGGTTATTTGTGAAGATATACTTACATTTATGGTTTTCTGACCAGCTTCTGGACCAATTGGGAGAGGGGGGAAGCGCTGGCACTCAGTACACTCTTTTCCCCCTCTCCCAGTCAATTCTTTGCAGAGTTGTAGGGTCAAGAAGGGAAGTTGTGTTTGGCCCAGTGACTGGAGCTCATTCCAAATTTATTGCACGCTAAGAACATAATATACATACACGGTCCAGCCATATACTAGGTTTTGACCTAGTCTTGTTTTCAGTTAATATGGAAATATAACTTTAATTTATGGCTCTCTCATTTTTTCTGGGATATATTGTTGTCTGCTCAGAACACAATTGTTTTTTTTTGTTTTGTTTTTTTGTGTCAAACCAAATTGGTCTACAATGCTATAATGTTATCCGCCATTGTTTTAAAGTTTTCTTCTTCTTTACTTTGTTGTCAAGTCCCATTCCTGGCCATACTCACACAGCTAGGCTCATTTAAATAGTAACCACAGTAAACGTCAGTTGTTGCTTTCTGTTTCCAGCAGCAGTTAAGAATTGTACAGAATGTAAACTCAACTTGAACTTGATTAAGCACTAAAATGCGAAGGGCCAGCCGCATTTAGCTCTGATGTGCACGGGGCCCTAGAAACCAGAGGACACTCAGCTAGCTGTGAACAATATCCCATGATGGCAATCATTCAAATGTGCATGGGAGGTTCAAAAGTCTTCAACTGACTGGAGAGGACTTGACCTGAATATTTGACTTATCTCCTTGTGAATGTCAACCAAAGTGTTCCATATTGTGGTTTGGGTTCCCAGTGTCTGCCATGCCTGCATGACCCCAACTGAATATTGAATATCATGGAGCAGCGTCCAAAATTAACACATGTCAAGCACCGAAAAAACTTGTCTTTGGCAGAAAAATCAATGACATGCCACCTGCCAGACCAGCCAGTATCTATTTCAGACAATAACATTTGACTGTCTCAGTTATACAAACCATCATACACTCTCTCTGCCTGTGAGCCAGTCAAACCAAAGCTAAACAGTGGCTCTGTATCAAACAGGCTCCTGAATGGCTGCCTGTTGTGTTGGCTCTCATCCACTGTATAAGTGAATGAGCAAGTTTTAAATTAAAACAATATTCTATGCATGAAATAGCATGGAAAATTAGATTTGGTGTCATCTCTATGAAAAATGCCTACTAATTATTTTGGATGTTGTTGAAATTGTTCTTGGCAGGTGAATGAATTTAGTTTACCGACCCTTTGCAGGAGTGTCAAAAAGAAATAAATTTGTACGCTATTATTGAGGTAATTAGCGATTTTAAACCTTTTTCATTTAAAAGACTTATAAGTGAAAGGACAAATCATTTCTGCTTTTTGAATAATAAGTAACAAAAATCAGCTCAGTTCCAAAATAGATACAGTGTTGTGGAATAAAATCCTTCAACACTAAGCATACACACACACACACACACACACATACATGCACATACACACACTCATGTGACTGGAAGTGAGAGACTATGCATGAACACAAACAGGCACTGGCATGGCAGGCACCCAGCCACGCCAAGGGACATTATTTGGCAGCTGTCAGCTCTAATAGCAGTATAGCAGGGTGGGAGACAGATCCAGGCTCTGTACCAAGCCTACAAGGGAGCACTATCTGGCAGCTACAGCATGTATGTGTGTCTGCTGCATGTGTGTGTGTGTGTGTTCCTCCCTGAGACAGCAGTGGTGGGAGTGCTAT
>OMKZ01019482.1:0-12446 GCA_900302535.1 Neoniphon sammara
CATATTCTATTGAAACTGCCGTGTTGGTAATTTGTAAATGATAGTGGGGGCGTGGGGTGTGTTAGAGACTGTGTGTGTGTGTGTGTGTGTGTGTGCATGCTCTGACCTGGAAGGTCCTAGGAGGGAGACAGCAGCGTAGGGATCACATTGGCCATTGACGATTGGAAGACCTTGGCACTCCAACACTCTGCAGACACACACACTAGGCATTAATAAATGCACATGTATTGGATTTTTACACACACAAAGGCAAATATATACTATTTTAATGCTTGATTTATTTATTATTATTTATTTATTCAGATGACACAGTCTGACATTTTTGATGCTTCTGTTAGTTCACTATGTGGATGTACCTTCCTTGACCACTGCACATCATTTCTCAACCCTGACCACCCTACCTTGTCCTCTCTCTACTGTTATTTAGAGGAAAAAATGACACACACACACACACACACACACACACACACACACACACACAAATACAAACTTCAAAAGATCTTATTTGTTGTGCTGTTAAAGTGGCCAGTTAGTTTACACTGTCAGAAGAAACAAACTTACTCCTGCACACATGCACTTCTGTCAAGACTTGCTGACTTGCGGACTTCACAACGCCTAACGTCTAAACCGTAAGGGCTGTGATGCAAACTTTTGTGGATGGGTTTATGGAAACTTCAAAAGAGTCCACTACACTGCTGAAATTAACTGGTGAGATTTCCCCGAGTTCATTTCACTATGGATATAATGATAAAAGACATCACATTACATATACCTATAGGCCCATCCCATTAGTGTCTGCAGCCTCAAAGTCTGCACCCTTGCAAAAGTATTCACACTGAGTGCTTCGGTTTACGTCAGATTACGTATGACAGTAATCTGCGATGGATCAGTCCAAGAGTCCGTAGTCTGCATATTTGGATTCAGAGAAAGAGAGGGACTATCTGCTGTTGTGACCACTAAATGGCAGGTGTATGTATGAAGGAGAAGGACAGACAGAGGGAGGGAGAGATGGAAAGAGATAGAAGAAGTAATTCCCTTTGAGCTGCTGGCGAAGGTTTGTGCCAATTTTAAATCCTGCGGGATCCAACGACTACATACGAACACGAGTGCACACACGGCACAAAGAACCCAAGAGGAACAAAATGAAAAGCAGAAGAGGCCATTTCTGAAAGAGAAGAGGCAGTCTACTCACTCTTAGTATTATTTATTTCATTTATACAGCGGGAAAGTAGAGAGAGGTGAGACTGAGAATGAGGGGGGGACACAGGAGAGAGAGCTCAGGTGGGATTTGATCCTCGGCCAGTGGGGGAACACATGTGGTTTCAGATGTGAACACACGTGTTTATCTCTTGTCTATCTACGTCACAGAAGGGGAAAATAAATAAATACATAAATAAATAAATAATTGAAACTCCAAAGAGCACCTTCACTGATTTCCATAGCCCTCCTCTTAATTTTGGCAATAAATAAAATCTTGATATTTTACTTTCCATATGTGTATGATTTCCTTTATTATCTATTGTCTGAGGACAGAATCATTTATGTTTTTCAAATCTTACCTGACGAATTTCATTAATTTTTCAAAAATTGATGTACTGCACCTTGTAATGAAACCCTTCATTTTAAATTAAGTATGTTCATATTATTCATTACATCCACCACTACACTCTATCTATCTATCTATCTATCTATCTATCTGTGTTTATACTCTCAGGCCTGTCTACCCGCGAGCTGCCCACGTTTGTTCTGGTTCCAGATGACATCATGGTGTAAGGGGATTAGCACCCGGACGGGACGGGGTAGGACAGGACGCCCAGTGGAACGAATCACTTCCTGTGTGTCACGGTGATGCACCGCTAGTCACTCTGCATGATGAATTGCACAGCAAATCGCGGTGCATCAGACAACTGACACACAAGCTGCAGCTTGCTCCATCCTGCTGACACACACACACACAAACATACACATGTACGCACTCCACACACACACACACACATGCACACACGCGCAGTTTAATAATAAGGAATAAGAAGTGGGCTGGGTTGAGCGTCACTAATGCCAGTACGCTTCCTGTCCAATAAGCTTGTTTATATAACCCCTGCTTGGCCTACTATCCACCCGCCTTTCTCTCTCTCTCTCTCTCTCTCTTTCTATGTCTCTCTCTCTCTTTCCATCACAACTCTGAGCCATAACTTGCCAGAACAATAGCGAAGTAGACTTATTTGTTTTTGATTTGACATTTCATTTGTCAACTTTACTCCTACTAGGGCTTGCGTGCCTCATTTCTGTGCCAGCAATCCCCCGCGCTTTATCAAATAAGCTCTGAGTACAACCCTGTCAAAGTGAATTTGACTCAAATCGGAGGGAAATGAATTACATCATGCTCAAAATAGGGATGCGATTATGAGTCAGCGCCACTGATGTGTGCACTAGTTCTAGTGAATGAAATTAAATATTCAATTACTGAGATGAACTGAGCGCACTGACCTGAGAATCTTACCTGAAGTAACCTGTGTGTTTATTTTCGGGCAGACGCTTGTTAGCCCCTAATGTCATTCAAGGTACAGAAGCACCAACTAACACCCAACTCCATTCACTGGTTGTCAGCATTTTCTAATCTCCTCTTGTTCACTCAATGACTTATGTAAATGTAAACGCTGTCGAACTCTGGAACTGGATACAATGCAGCTTCCCAGTTTCCAAGCTGAAATAAAATCTAGGTGGACGCTGGCTTAACGTCTATTCAATGTTTAAATTCAAAATGTTCAAATTTAAATCAGTGTGTAGATCTGAATGGACACACAGCTCACTCTCTCACTCTCTTTCCCTCTCTCTCTCTCTCTCTCTCTCTCTCCCTCTCTCTCTCACTCTCTCTCTCTCTCGTACACGTGTCTTTCTAGAGAAATCTGACAGGACGACCTCTTGCTCTCTGCTCTAAGCTCCTTACCCACAATGTAATGTAGGAACAGAGCCACACTGGCTCATCATCTGACTTTACTGTTGTATGTTATGAAGGAGAGGTGGAGAGCAAACTCCCCCCGCCCCACCACCATACACACACATACAAACATACTCACCCACACACACTCTCACACATACACAGTGCACACACACACAAATCCATCTAGAAACATATCATCCATCGTCAGCAAACACTGAAGCTCACACATGCATGTACAATCACATCGTATTACACACACACCAGCACACACACTTCCACAAACAACCCTCCCTCAGCTTTATAAAGACAGATTAACAAGTTTATCCTCCTGCCTTCCACACAGCTACACACACACATCAGTGTGTTTATTCACAGCCCATTGAGAAGTGACTCATTCTGGGTCGAAACAAACCCTAAACACAAACCGCCTCCCCCGAGCATCTTGCTGCCAATCACAAGATGTTGCTAGGCAACAAGCAATGCACCTTGGAACTGAGCTAAAGCTACACAGTGATATTTTGGGTCTGTCTCATTTACAAGGGAGCTACCTATTTAGCGACGCTCCTTATTAGGTACCTATTTTGTCCAAAATGTTACATGAACTGAAACAATCTCACTAGGAAGTGTCAGAATAAGTCGCTACGCAGTGACGCTGGTTTCCATGGTAACCTAGAGTAAGATATCTATTCATAAGCACAGTTATGCTAGCTGATTTAAACATTAGAAACATCCACGTCCAGATGTTAGTCAATTTCCTATTGATGCTTTTAAATTAAAGCAAGAGGTATGCTTTAATTTTATAAATTTACATTTATCAATTTTTTTCAAAGTTAGTGGGATTTATTTTGTTGTGAAAGAACCACTTGATGTTTCCAAAAATGTTTTCCCACTCAAGGAACCTAACAAGGAGGTTTTCTATGCTTCCTACTGTAATGGGACAGGTCTCAGCGGGTATATTTCTTAACATGCTGGCCAACTAGGAAGCCTGCGTGCAATACGAGACTTTGTTTTTTATATCAAGGTTTGCTCATTAACATTACACAACAACAGCAAAATGGTAAAGTTCATCAGAGACAAGCGGATATCCTTCACATGGGTGAAGTGCAACATCGCTCACAAGGTTTAAAGATTTGATCACCCTACTTTGCTGATATGAAACTGAATTCATGAGAGACTGGCAGACAGGATGTGGCATTAAAACTTGACTTGAATTTTAAATGTATTGTGCAGCTGCCAAGTATTTGTTTAGTTTGTACTGTTTATTAAAAATTGACCTTTGACTGGCCATCAGCAGGTCTTCCCCTTCAGTATTCTCCAAAGTATCCTCCGCTTCAAGTGAATGAGCAACAATAATAACCATAATATACCAAGTTTATTTATAAAGTACTTATGAAATCAGTGTGACAATAGCAAACGTGTATGTGTGTGTGTGTATGTGTCAGCACAATCTTACCGTGTAGCTAATTTGTGGCAGACGACTCCACTGTCTGTGATGACTTCACTCAGTCGCAGCTCTAGGTGCACTTTCCCCTACAGAATGAAAACACACACACACACACACACACTTTTAAACATTTTCACCTAATCAAATCAAAGTTCTAAGAGAGAAGAGGCTTTTAAGAAACTATCACAGATATCGGTGTAGTATGTGAAGGTTTGCAGTGAACCTTTAGAGTTTGTAGCAGCTATTTTCAAAGTCTGAAACTGTGAGCCTCCCCTCAGACAAAGCTTGGAAAACTAGCCTAATATTATGCATGACATAACTTTAGACTACACCACATACATAAAAAGGTCTGACTCCAGAGGCATTTATTGGATTCTGACTTTGGGAAAGAAGGAAAAACAGTAAAATTCCCTAAAAATACTGTATCTCTAAACTATCTCTTTAACCAAATGACGGCCATGTAGGCTGTTCTATGTATTTATATTCTATTCCATTTTTTTCCAGTTTTTTTTTTTTTGTTTTGTTTTGTTTTTTTGTTTTTTTATTAAGAAGTCCTTCATGAATATTGTTTTTCACCTTCAGTCACTGAGCTTCCCCTGAAACAGTCTGAAGCCCCCCTGGGGACGGCGCCTCCCACTTTAAAGATCTCTGGTTTACAGTGATCACAGTAACACAGCATCCTGCCAGCTGCTGAGCTCGTGTTCCTGGCAGACCTGCACTCATCAAGTCTCTACCAGCCAACTTATGAACTTGTCCAAGGCTGCCAAAAAATCCAAACCATGACCCTATAGGAGTAACTTCACATAAGATCACATATCCATGAATAGAGATGTACCAAAACACGGCTAAAATGGAGTGTCAGTATTGGAGGTTTAACCAAAGATGAATATCCAGAGCAAAACGCCCTGAGTAGTAAGTGAGAAATAAAAGCAAACTATCTTGATCTTCTCAATTTTGGACACATAGACATCTGTATTTCTAAAATGATGAACACAGTGATTTTATATTTAATATTTTGTCCAATGACCCCAAACTAAAGGTCCAACCCTACACAGACTGTTCAGTGAAAGTGGATTGGATTGGATTTGTATTCATATCATTCATATATATCTGATAGTTGTTCCGTACTCAGCATTGGCATCAATGTTGAAAAGGGAGTATCGTGCATCCAAATACATGAGGCTAACAGCTGACAGTTTTTAAGAAAATCCTTGATTCAAAATATAGGTCAAAGACACACACACACACACACACACTGACACAAAACATGTGCAAACAAAAATACACAAAGCTGAAAAAGCCACATTCCTCCACTAACAGAGACTCAGCATGAAAATAGCTGTAAGCCAGAGCATCATACTGAAGTTATTTTCGCTCTGAAGTGATTGGATTAATGACATAATGACAGTGTAGTGGTGCAGCTGTCGAGTAAAGCTCCCATTAATTAACAGCATCAGTATGCAAACTCACAGGCGTTGCTCTTTCTAGCCGACTCAAGCAAAGGGAACAAACACAAGCACGTACACATGTGCGCGCACAGCAAACAATGTGTCCTCTATTGAAAAGAGAAGAGAGACACTCTATCTTCCTACTTCATTTGATCCATCTCTCTCTCTCTCTCTTTCTTTCTCTCTTTTCTCTCATTCTCTCACACATCCTTCCTCTCCCCGGCTTCTCGGATGAATGTGTCTCTGTTTCAGAGCGCTGCTCCAGGGCTACACACACCCATCTGTCTGCAGATGTTACTGTTCATTCATTGTGTGTGTGTGCATGTGTGCATATGTATGTACATGTGTGTGTACGCCGGCGTGCGCATGCCTGTCCGCGTGTGTGCAGCCATGCGTGTGGGTGAGCGAGACTGCTGAATACTGAATAGTAGAAAATATTACACAAGCATTAAATAAGCATGTAGGACAAGAGCGAACGCGACGGCTCCACACCGCGGCGCAGCAACTCGATTACTTGAAGATTCAGAGCTCACAGATGAACCGCTGGGAACAAAATTTGAACCACAGCCATGAGCAAACAGCCCAAAAAATTCTCCCCTCATAACCTGGGTGAAATACAGCCGGTATGATCTGTAGCTGAGGATTCAGCACCGATTAACAAGATGCTCTTTAAGAGCAGACTCTCCAAATCTGGGCCAAATAGCACGCATAAACAATTAGAAGCATGTGTTAGCTTGTTTTGTTATAGGATAGCAGATGAATGGGGTTTGCTGCACCATGACATTTAAAGGAACAGTTCACCCAAAATAAAAAAAGACAGAAAAAAAAGATATCTTCCCAATTACCCTTTGTGAAATTTATCCACCAAGGTTATTTGGCAGGGTTTCCACTCTTTCCTCTCTCCCTTCACCCTAATACAATGGAGCTGGATGGGTATTCAAACTGTCAAAACCGTCAAAAGAATACCCATTCATTGTCTCCCAATGTAATGAGATGAGGGGAGAGGAGGGAAGACCGTGGTAGACTGGAAACCTCAAATATTTTTCTAATTTTGGGTGAACTGTTCCTTTAAGACAGCCTCAGGTAAGTTGTCAGTTGTGGAAAGATACACTCCTGCCTTCCACACAGTTGCACTTTTTAAACACAACTTAACTGTCTAAACCTTCTGGTCCTCAACTTGAATGGACTGAAACAACAAGGCCATCATAAGATATGAGTGACTATTTTTTTTAGGTATCACGGCTCTCTGATTTACCCAGATGGTAAAATAAACTAATCTGAGTGCACTTCCTAAAAGTGTGAGTCTCCACGAGACTATATCCTAATTATACAATCAGTCATTCAGATCAAAACCACAACCAACACCTCTAACGCACACAGTGTTTTACCATGTATTATCACATGATAGGATTCACTGACAGTTCTGTGAAGATCCTCATCATGTCACTGATGATGAGTGAAAAATGTGCGATGGTGCTGAAACAATCGGTTGATGAATTGATTAGTTGGCTGACAGAAAATGAATCTATCAAACTTCAATGACAAACTGATTACAGCTTCACTAAGATGTGAAGATTTTCTTATTTTTCTCCATTCAATCGATTTGAAGACATCACTTTGGATCCTGTTAACTTTCAAAGAGCATTTGTCATTATTTCTGACCCTCTATAGACTAAATGATGAGTCAAAAAAATAACTGATAGATTGATCTACAATAAAAATAGTTGGGGCCTTGATGCACTGCATTCACTCTTAAAAAGGACGGTCGCATAATGAAACGTGATGGAGGGAAGCAGGATCCACAAGATACATGGAGAGCCAGGTGACTGTGACCCTGCAGGTTCATCTGGTTCATGTTTGAGGTGCACACACACTGTGTTTGTTTGGGTTCGGTTCTGCTTCAAACGTTAACACGCAGACACAAACACGCACGCACACACACACATACACACACACTTGTATCCACTCGTGCAGACTGAATCATGTTATTTCTGACTCCTGTTGTGTACGCAGAGGGAGGAGAGGAGGAGAAGAACATCAAGCGGAGATACTCTGAGACAAAGGGAAGAAAAAGATAAAAAGGGTGTGTTCTCAAAACGTGTGTGTGTGTGTGTGTGTGTGTGTGTGTTCTCCCTCTGTACTGACCTGCACTTCTGAGTCAGCGCTGACAGGTTGTAGCTGGAACCAGGTGTCTTTCCCGTGGTACTTCTGCAAGTCCTCTTTCTTCACTGCAACCTTGCCTAGACACACATTCACAAAGACAGACGATGACACAACAACTTATAGATTTCCTATAAAGCATTTAGAAGCAAGCTGCAACAAACTATAGACAAACACCCATAATGCTTTTCATGTAACTGCTCAAATAACAAATGCACACACACACACCTGGGGCTAAAATTCATGAGAACTCCTCATCACTGCACTGTCAATGACCTGGAAATAACCCCGTCGAGCCCTGAAACTCGGCGGCGTCTATGCTATAGCTACTTTCTTGTTTCGACAAACACACACACACCCAAAACCTCACACGCGCACACACTAACGGGAGATGTGATTGTGTTAAAGATACAACCTGTGTACTGATGAAGATTTTTCAGAGCTTGTGGTCAGATTTGTTAGACCACACACGACACACACCCATGCATGCACTGGCACACCCACTAAGCCAGATAAACCCACATACACACATACACACACACACACATACACACACTTACACCTGTACTCATTAGCGAGATGTGGGTAAAAGGGAGGAAACACATCATGTAAAAATAATTTAATAGCTGCCAGCAACTGACTCACTGCAAAGACAGGAAACAGTTGAAAATATTGCTGTTGTCATGTGAAAACCACATAACTCAATGTTGGTGATTTTATGTTTCCATTTCATTTGGAGCATTACATGTTCTCTGAGTTAAATAAAATCTACTGTCTTTGGGCTTATAATACCCTTTCGAACAGCACTGGATAAAATTTTAAAAAATATATGTTGGTCAGGCTACAAACACGGCTGCTTTGCTTTTCACCTGATAACAGCGACGCCATGAAGGGAAACTGTGACACAGACGTGCCGAAATGTGCAGTCATATTTGTTTGGTTGCTAAACAAAAGAATGAAAACAGATTCCTCCTGAATCACCCCTGACTCAGCATGTTGGCATGGAGACCGGGCCTCGCAGCCAATCACGGCCCTGCAGAGTGTAAACATATGGGGCTCATCAGCGGGAACATCCAATCACAGCACAGGAAGTGACGCATGGCTGGAGCTCACACAATGCCGTATGGAATTATACCAAGGATCGCGCCGGCCCTCAGCTGTGATTCGCTGAGTCATGTGATCAGGTTTGACGAAACGCACACCTGTGTCCAGTTAACGGTTTATTTAAATATTTATGTGCTGACGAAAAACAGCACTCACATTGTGTGTTACTTATCAACCACACTGTTTAGCTGCTGTAAAAAAAAAAATAAAAATAAAATAAACATAGAACTGCTTCAGTGGAAGATTTATTAGCATTTAATGATTTTTATTATTTAGTTACTTGTGAGTTTGAAATTATAAGGTTATATCAGGCTTTTTTTTAATTGAGATATTTTTCAAATATGTGGATACCTCAGTTTTTTTCAATATTGAGATATCTGCATATTCATGATCTTTGGATGTTACTTTTTGCTTACGTAGTGTTTTATTTTATTTTATTTTATTTGGAGGGGGTTGGAAGAACTTTTTGGGGTTAAATATTTAAAACATATCAAAAATGACAGTTTGCCAGATATTCTCAGAACTGCAGTCTACACAGACAAAAAACCTATTACAAGCTCACATTGCATCAATTAAAATAAGCTTTACTGAACCTGTATATTCTTTCTATTTTAATACAATGGTACATTACCGCTGTTTCATGAAATCGAATAAGCTGCCTGAAGCCGTGTTTTTAGTGCTCCTAGCAGCTATAAAATCACACTGACGCACAGCCTCCTGTGGCTTATTGTTCATTTTTAGCACTTATCGTGAAAATAAAGCAGGTTTGGATCCGGACTGCGAGCTGAGAAGCGAGTTCACAACAGTGGAAGAAGCTGGTAACCCACCGATACTGGAGTCCCTCCTGAAGACGTCCCTGTCGAAGATGTAGAAAGAGAGGTGTCTGAAGCTGCGTGGGATCTCACAGTAGAAGTCCTCCCCATAGAACGGACTGGAGGAGAGAGGAGACACAAACCGCAGTGTAAAACCAAACTGTGCAATCAATACATGGGAGTCAAATACAGTAAGCTAAACCACATATACAGAGGGAGTTGTCCGAGGGGGAGAAGAAGAGGGGTTCTGATGAAAAAAAAAAGGTTAAATGCAGGAAAACAATCATTTCTTATAAAAATGAAATGGAGGATTAAAAAGAGAGATTGTGGAGGAAAAAATCCTTTGAAATCACATCTCGATGCGTCGTAGTCCAAAGTTGCTGGACAGATTAAGAGATTACAGCAATGTAAAGATTTCAGTGTTCATATTGTACTACGTGTCCCACACTAATCTGGACATTGCTGAGTTTCAACGTAGATAGAGAAGAAGCCCAAGCAGCAAGACTCTCATGAGCCGAGCGCCCAGGACTACTACTAACACCCTGCACAACTCAAGGACCAGACAGACAAACGTGCACACAAACGTAAACACCCTGAAAATACCATCAGTTCAAATGTGTCAGCTGCATCTCGGCATACAGAAATGTTTGCAATCATTTCCTCATCAGCCCAGCCAACAGAGAAGTTATGAGGCTGAAAGCTGTTTGAAATGGAGATGTGACGGAATCAAAATCTATTTAAAGATGGCATCCATAATCTTTAGCACAGTAAAATATCTATTTAAGTCATTTATGAGGAAACTCTTGACAATCCATTCCATGTTTCCATTTATTTTTCCCCAGTATGTAGGTGGCATACGGTTCTCCTGTGGACAGTACACTTACAGGATTTAATAAATGTATCAAAAATACTTTCTTGGAGAGAGATCAGACTAGTAATGGGAAAATAGCATTCCCCAGACATGTTTAATTATGTTGGTCTACTTTTAAACAGCTCAATGCTACATGAAGTCAGACTTGAAGTACGGTTGTGCCGATAGACGATGATCTCAAGGATTGCTGATGTTCAGAGCAATCGCCAATAGCCGACGCCTTTGCCAATGTCAAGACAATATTTGGCTCGTTTGAGTCTGCAGGGTTTCCTATTAATGTATTAAACTGGCAGGCTGCCACAGTTTACTTTGCCCTGCCATAGGTTCATGTCAGCATTCACCAGCATGGCCTATAACTGATACTTGCAACACTAACACACTCTCCCTCTCGCTTTCTCTATCTCTCTCTCCCTCTCACCAATCTTATTTATGCATTTTCTTATTAACCTATACAACAACCCCCCATAACTGCATAACTGACTACTTAACCAACACTCATATAAACAGTCACACCTTTTGACCTAAGAGAAAATGTAATCCAACAAACTTTAGCCAAAGAAGCTCCTCTTGGGTAAAAGATTCATTTAAATAATAATTAAATAGCTAATTAGTTTAATTAAATAGCTAGTTCATAACAGAGCAGTAAACGCTATCACAAAGGCCAATAGACTGAAACATGGTGATGAATGTTTCATCCCCTCACCAAAGAACACCTTCTTCACTTGTCTGACTACCCACTACAGACCTTGTGCATGTTTTTATTCTACTAGACAACATATAGGATTTAATTTGATGTATACAGATGGTAGGAGGAAAGGAAAGGTGTTGAAAGGAGACAGAGAATGTAAAAAGAAGCAACAGTTGGTGTACCAAAGGGACTTCTCAATGATCTTGGTCCTGAAGACCTCTTCTTGGTCCAGGTTGACGGTACAGTAGCAGTCCCTCATCTTGTTGGGCCCTGGGTATGGAGGGATGTTCTTCGCTTCACCTGCAGAGGAAAGAGGGATTACTATTTAGGGCCATTGTTGTAAGCAGTTACAATGTTTATATAGGTACAATGCTATAAGTGATTACTATTTATTTAGGCGTATTGGCAACATGTAAAGTATTCAAAATAACCACAGGGTTATGTAAGTGCATATATCCGTTTTAGTTTTGAATTTAGCGTGAACTGTGAGGGGGCCTCAGAGCTTTCAGAGGATATAGCGGCTCAGCTGCCAGGGTGTATCACTGTTTAACATCGACACTTTCGCTAACATTACATCACCAAATCCGACAGCACGCATAATGAGCTTAGCTCTGCTGGGTAGCTACTTTTACACTGGACACATAGATATATCAAGCCATGTTCTTATAAAAACACACACACAGACACACACACAAATTCAAGAGAAATGACGCCTTTGCAAATTGTTTTCTTGAGTCCTTGCACACACACACTATTCTCATTGTGTTTGTGTGTGTGTTTGTGTCTTGTTAGATCTGTGAATGAAAGAAGAATATGCGTGGGATATTTCCTCTAAATCCTGCCGGAGCTCAATCTGTTCATCAAACATGTGTGACAGATAGCACTCCCTTTCACAGGAATGTGGTCCAACCACCCACAAACACACACACACACACACAAAAACACACACAGACACACACACACACACACACACACACA
>OMKZ01019485.1:0-11351 GCA_900302535.1 Neoniphon sammara
GAGCGGTCAGCAGCACCGCCTGGCCAGATATAGGAAAAGGCCCACTCCCATATGTGTGTGTGTGTGTGTGTGTATGTGAGCAGTTGAGTGAGTGATGGATTGAATCATCCCTTCAGCCTTCTGGCTCTGGTGGCGGTCTCCTCCACCACCAGTGAAATTGTGACAAGAAGTCATTGTGTGTGTGCGTGCGTGTACGTGTGTGTGTGTGTGTGTGTGTGTGTGTGTGTGTGTGTGTGTGTGTGTGTGTGTGTGTGCGTGTGCGTGCGTGCGTGTGCAGCAGGAGGAGTGCGTGCGAGTCCAATCAGCCTCCAGCCAGCCAGGCCTGCTGCTGTGTCAGGCCCATGTGAACTCAGCCCTGGCTGTGACCAGGCCGTCCCTTAGCAGGGCCGACTGGAAGAGATACACAGACCTGTGAGTATTACATCACCAGACGCCACCGCTGCGGCTGCAGCAATCATGGCAGCATTAACTATGGTGCTGTTGCAGGAGGAAAACTGTGTAACTCTGAGAAAAAGTCTGTACAGAAATTAAGAAAAAAACTGTTTTCAAATCGATGTCCAATTTGGCCAAAAGTGTGTTTTGAATTGGTTCAACTGGCCATGAAATTTACTCAGCATCTAATCAGCCATGTAAACTTTCAGTTACAGCAAAAAAACGAAAAGCAAAACTAAACAAAACAAAACTGATCCTTCAAAGCTTTTGTCCAGTAGCAGCAATGCAGCACGATCTAGCAATCAGCATCCTTTTTAGCACTCTATAAAAGGTTTACATTTTAGTTTTCCCTCATAATGTCCTTATATTGTTCTTTAAAGTATTCAGTGGGAATTTCTCAATTTGTTTCAATCTGTTTGTGAGAAGTAGAATTCTAGATTAGAGACATTGTTTTGCAGCACAGCTGTTTACTCACTTCGAGGGCGTCAAGTGAAAGACAATACAACAGCTGTCAAAATGTTGGCAAAAGACAAGAAAAATAAATGTTTCCCTGTCACAGACATCACCAAAAGCGTTTAGTTTAAGTTTGGTTTTCAAAGCCATAAGATGCCTCATGAAAACAGAAACAAAGTAGTACAGCTAACAAAAACACAAGGCAATGTGATGTTTTTTTAACAGTCATTTCTTCCTAGGTATGAAGCCTTTGGTGGTTCAGGAGAGCAGAAATCTCAGAGGTCAGTCACATTCAAACCTGGACAGCGTGTGACTCTGGCTTGATCCAACACTTCTGTCTCACTCATCAAATGTATTTTTTGATGTCTAATGGTTGAATTATTTACAATACAGTTTTCAATGTAATTTAAGAACAAATTGAGAGCTTAAAAACTAATGTAAATGGAAATAAATATTCAAGGTTTCCTACTGACTTGATTATGAATGTAACACAAATGTAATATAATTGCTGTACAGATGTATAATGCCAGAAAATAACTTATTTAATTATTGTTAGGAATTAAAATGGATTTTTTTTTTGTAGAAATCTTGACCTGCATCATTTTATGAACTAATTGTTTTCCTTTGATGATGTTCTGTTATGGGCCACTGGATGGAGACATAATAAACTGTGCTTAATTTTGCTACTCAACAAAATCTGCTTTTTTTCTTTCCCTCAGCAAGTTACAAAGATTTTCTGGATTTTGGAACAATTTGAAAATGCCTCTTGTAGCGTAGGAATGACAAAAGCAGTATTTGCATATGCAAGGTTGTTGTCAGCTTTTGGGTGAACTAATTGTCACAAACTTTGTTTACTCAGTGGTTAGTTGATGGACACAGAGTTTTATAAAATCACTCCAGCCACAGTGAAAACAGCATCAATGCTCCATGGGAAGTTCAGCAGTCAGATCGTAGGCAGGTGAACCTCTGAATTCGCAGTAGTCACATTGAATTGAATTGAATAATTGAATTCACCGAATGAACAGAGTTGTGTTTTACGTGCTACAGCTGTACTTTATATGTAAGTGTCTGAGGAACTCATTTGTTAAAGAGAAGCAAAAGCACTTTAATATGTAAGACTAGATGAACACCAGCAGAAAGACAGAGTGGGTCATGTCCAACTGCACATACAGTCTGAATGTCAGTTGGGCAGTCAAATTAATTATAACTGTCCAAAAATAATTTTTATGAAAATTTGGTCAGATTTCTACCCATGCAAAGGAAAGCAAATCATTAACATTCCAAACTCATGGACATATCCTTGTAGTCATATGGGTGAGTTCAATAGGTGTTTTAAGTCATTTGGAGCTGTCAGCAGATTTGTCTCAGATCTGTAAAAGATTTGAGCCTCTTTCAAGTCTAATCCCGAAAATATTCATCAGTTATCTTATTAATATAAAATGCAACCTGTGGTGACAAGAATTGGGTTACATTTACTTCAATACAAAAAACCCTCTCTGTTGTAATCCATAATTCAATTTCACAATCCACATCCTAGACTGAAATAGGGGTTGTCTTAATAAGACTTGAGTGATGCGACATGAACAAAAAGAAGAAGAGCAATTTGAGCAGCCGTGGAAGTAAAGAGAGAGAGTGATAATATTCCTCCTCCAATAACACCAGAAGGCCTCAGATGATGTAATAATGTCTGGGGTGATTAAGGAAATGTTATTATAATGGGACAAACATTACCCATCAAACAACTTGAGCTTCAATCTTAGAAACAACACAAGCTATGGATCAGATATCATGAGAGAATATTCAGACAGTTAAATAAAAATCTATTCCTTTTTTTTTTAGATTCTTAGCCTGTCTTATTGATCATGGATCAACAGTTTCTTGCCGCCATTTGTTGACAAAGCTGGAGGTAATTAATATAAAGTAACGTCTTCCAATAATGCGTTGGAAGCCATTCAGTTTTCTTCCCTAAGCTGTGATAAGAAGCTCTACTAAAACTGAGAATAGAAACAGGACTGTTATGGACTTTAATGATATTTTAAAGATTGTAAATCTTATTTTAATGATCTTAGCTCAGGCTTTATGCATTTTGATTGGTGTGAGCAAAATGACTGTAAATGTTGTCTGTCACATTCAAAATTGGATTAGCGCAACTATAAATTGTTCCTGTCGCTACATTTAAGCAAACACGGCACAGTTGAAGATGTGTAATTAAATTTTATGTTTTATTACAGAAGCCAGAAGGATATCATATACTATATCTGAGTAAAGATTATTAATGGGATTTATTTATTTATTTTTTGTTTCTTTTTATACACCTCTTCCTTATTTTTGATATAATTTGTCCCATCACACGCACTTTCTTGACACTGTGGCTTTGACTGAAGTAACATTCACTTACTATCCAAACTGAACCTTGACAATAAATCAAATCCAGAGGAAAGGATGACAACCTCATGGAAGGGTTGGTTATATCTGTGTTTTTGTCTTTGATCATATTTTATCCCTTACGTTTTTATTGTTCTCAGGTAAAATGTGCTTTAAAAAAACTTTTAAGATAGCTTATTTTGAGTGTTGTTTTTTATTCAATAGATTGACACTTTCACTTCCATATCACAGATAAAAGAAGCACGATGATGAAAGCTGATGTAAGGCTGGAGTCAGCATTATGAATGTGTCATGAAAAAGTTCATGTGAAGTACTTTTTCCTTCATTATCTAAATACTAAAACACTAAAACAGTCTCCCTATGCATGTTATACATAAACCTTGTAGGCAATCATGACATTTATGGAAGGTGTTTTATATTTAGCCAAGGATAAATATACCTATGGATCAATCTGTTAGCATTATGTTGATGAACTTGTGAATGAAACCATTTTATTGGTGAGAATCAACCCCATCAGAGTATGGATGCCAAAAGTGAAACATACAGCTACATGTTAAAACCATGAGACTTGGAAACATACATAAAATACAGCTGTCTTTTCTCTATGATGATAATATTTAATGAGGGTTTTTTAATCTTTTATTTATCAAATGGATGGTTCTGATAAGCATGCATGCTCTATACCAGCGCTCTCTCTCACTCCTCTCACTTGCTTTTTTGCATTCATATGGCTCTATAGCCTACATTCAGATCTTTAAAGTTACTTTTAGAGCCAACTCCATTTCCCAATGGAAATATGAATTGCAGCTTCTTACAACTGCCACACTGGACCAGACTTCAAAGTCATCCCTTTTCTCCTATCCCTTTTCTCCTATGCACATTTCTCTATTATTCAGATTGGTAGTAAAAATCTTGCATGCAAACCATGACTACAGATACTTTCACACAACCACATGTGCAAGTGACACAAGCATTGATAGCAGGTAAGGAAACACTTCATTTATTCTAGCTACAGACTTTTTTTTTTATTTTGAAGCCAGGGTTGGTAAAGTAACTTAGAACAAGAGCGCTGATCTAAGACAAGTCAATTTAAAGTTTGTATGGTTGTGAAACCCAGCAAGTCATTATAGATCTACACTCCTAATGTAAGAGACACTGTGAGCATCAGCAAAAATGTTTATATTTTTCAAACACTTTTAAACTTGCTGAAGCAAACTGAGATTTAAATTGAGGATAAGCATCAGACCATCCTGCACCTTAAAAAAAAATTGCTGTTACCAGCAAAAAAGGAAGGTAAGAAAAAACAACTTCTTCAAAGAGATTTTGAAGCTGTTTTGATGGTTCATCAGTGCACCCTTGGAGTTTACAGAGTTTTTCTAACTGCCTGATGGAAGATTCGCTGCCTCAATTCTTCTGTTTTGCTGTTAAACTTTAAGAGAGGAAACTTTTGCCGTGCCTCTGTCTCAATAACTCTTGCCTGAGAGGGCCAAGGGCACCTTGAGCAGCTGAAAGTCTCACCTGAGATTGCAGCAGTAGTCCTCGGCCTGCTCCTTGGTTATTGCAGGGAGCCGTCTTGACAATATTTTCCTTTTGAAACGATATGCCTGCTGTCATCCTACACACACTGGCACTGGCAGGCTCTGCAGTGGTAAATATAGACACATAGGCCTGGATTTGGCTCGCCTAAGTCTTGTGTCAATCCCACACAATGCAGCATGAAAAAATTGTGCACTTGGCCCAAAGGGAGACGCTTCTCTCTCTCTTTCTTTATCGATCCCCCTCACTTTCTCTCACAAACCTGGCGAAGCAAAAATGGGAAAAGAAGCCAGTTTTTCCAGAGAAACGTTATTCTTTTAAATCAGATCACAGGAAAAGGAAGAGAGAGGGAAATGCAGATGACATGTATGACTTTGCAAAAGAGGCAGAGTTGGGCAGTGTGGTGTTTGAGAGGGACTGAGGCAACAGGGAAAAAGCTTGAGCCAGAGGAGCAGAGGAGAATGACAGAGACCAACTGTAGAGGGGAAAGTGTGGGAGCAGACCAGCCACCTCCACCAACAGTAGCATATTTTCCACATAAGAGAATGACTTTGTGTGTCAGTAATTAAATAAAAATAAAGATGTGTTACTTTATTGAACCCTGGGGGGGAAACTCTCTTCTATCCAGGGAGGTCAGGGTGCGGGGTCAGCTGCAGACGGGAGTAAAATGTCATCAGCAGAGCAGATGCTTGCCAACCCTGGCCTTGAACCTGGGTCTTCAAGTTCAAGGACAGAGTCTTTACCCCGTCATTTGTTTTATTTGATGCAGCTGTGGGAGGGTTTTGTAGCCGAGGTGATCCAAAAGATTTATCGGCGCATCAGATGGATATTCCCTGCACTGTTCAGATTGTCACCATCCATCTTTCATTTCCCCCTGCATGGAAAACTGCTCTTTCGGATCAAAGCCCGACAGCACAAAACATACGTCGGCTTTCGGAAACACGGCAACAATTAGGGGAACAAACCTAACCGATCTGAAAGAAGACACCTGAGGTGGAGTTCAGCCCATGTGTTGTCACACAACAGTCTCTTCTCCTTCTCCTGTTTTCCCCTCTCAGTGGTGCTCTTGCTCTTCAAAGCCATCCCAAGTGAGCACGGGCTCTGGTTTGGAACAAAGTACCTGTCCATTTTCTGACATCAAGAGGCATCAACATTCACCAGAATTAGTTCCTGAGGAATATAGCGTAGAACAAAAGACCTATGACATGTTCACTCGCTGAAACTGCTGTTCTCCAAAATAGAACAAAAGACTGATGTGTGTGTGTGTGTGTGTATGGGAGGTATAGGAGAGATGAAGCCAAAGTGAGACAGTGGTGGTTTGGTGACATGGAGAGAGAGGCAGACATCAGAGTGAAAGAAAGAGGGGGAGGTGAGAGAGTGGAGTGTAACTAAAGTGTATATGGAAGAGAGAGGGAGAGAGATATGAGAAATGTGACAGGTGACTTTGGGACTATTTTAGCTTTGTTTAGTTTTTGTTACCTTCATGACAGGTGCGTTTACTGCCACACAGGAACAATATGACAGAAAAAGCTGTGGGAAATAAAAGAGAAAAAGTAAGGCATCCTAAAAATAACAACAATCCGGTCCTTTAGGCATTTGTACTACTATAATTAAGAGACAAACAGAATATGGTATAACCATTTCCCCTGCAAATTCTAATGGGAAGTTCATAGTTTTTTATACTTATGTGAAAAGTTCTCATTTAAACTTTGAAAACAAGGAATACATTTCCCAGTGTTACTCAGCATCTCAGAGAATGTCCACTCTAAATGCTTGGCATACACAGGAAATGCATCTTGGTAAACAACTCCTCTTGCAGGCCACTGGAAATGCATTAGTGGTGTAGTGCGTCCCAGCGTACAAGCGGACTGACTTCAGCTGTCCCTTTGAGAATCCTTTCAATCAATCACCGCACCGCGAGTGAAGGGAAGACTCTCAGATTCTCCGCTGAGATAGCTGGGACTAAGGAACTGTTGGGATGGATATGGAAATAAGCCTCAGAGTTGTATCCATTTATCTAAATCACAGTTTCCCGCTCTGCCAGGATGATCTTTGTCTGGGTTAATGCAATTATTTCACCCTGCTAATCCTGGCCCAGGGCCCCAGGGTGCGGCAGCTGAAGGAGCAGACAATGCCACGGCCGATCTGCCTCCTCAAAGAGGACATTTACCCACTGACTCTGGGATTACTGTTAAACTTCAGAGGTCTTAATTTGGCAAACAGATATGCATTTGGTGGTTTTAACAAGAACACAAAGTATACCCACCTTTTTCCCTTGGTATTGAGAATATTGCACACCTCCTAGACTTAGCACTTCAGATACTAATTTTACTTGGAAACAATAAAAATGAAGTCAAACACCCACGATATTCCCACTGATGCCCATAATACCCACCTGGGACTTCTGTAATCGTTTCCATTGGATGCAGCAAGACTCAAACTTTCATGTATCCCTGCTTCTTCGAGATTTTAAGCAGACTTTTCCATCAATAATGTGCCGCTCTATTCAGACGCAGCACCTGGAGGTCTGCTTCACATTGACTAGGAAATTGCTGCAGCCAGCAACAGGCAGTCTGCTCCACACAGACTGAAGATTGTTGCCCTCGGGTCAGGTGAATAATAATGTGCAAGGGATATGGATCTGTCGTCCCAGTCATCAATAACATCAATGTGGAAACAGAGCCTCTCTCTCCAGCCTCAGAGAAGACTACATACAACAAATGTCTCCAGTAATGACTAAACTCAGACAGCACAAGCTGTGAAAACAAGTCAATACAAATGACAAGCAGCCAGGCTCCCATTTTGGCACTACCAGATTTGTGATTTACTCAAGTAAGACGACATTTTGTCAATAACGCCTTTAGGGAACGGCTGAACTATGGCAGCCCCTTCAATAATAAAAGACAAGAGAAATAGCAAGTACAGCGCTGTTTTTTTTTTTTTTTTTTGCTGGTCTCACTCGTCCCTTCAATAGTTTGAAGAGACTTTGATGGCGCAGTATTAAATATTCAACATTGTTACCAAGTTTGCCTGACTGAGGTTCTTGTAAATATGGGACTAGACACAGGAGAGCAGCAGGAACCACTCGCACAAGACCCTCTCCAGCTTCGAGAAAGGTAACACTGTCAAGTGTGCACTAACGAGGGCAGAAGGCTGACTACTCTGGATGCCGTGCCAGCTTAAGTTGTCTATGAGTCTGCAGCGGAGTAATGTGTGCCCATATAATCAGTGCCAGGCTTAATCTGACTTGATTAGTGTGTCCTGCTGTAAGGGGAGAGTAGCTGCATCCCGCTGGTTTGGGCCCTCAGGCTGCTGTCACACGCTCTGCACGAAGTCTCTTAGAACTTGTAATGAGGCCAGCCAAGTCTTTCTCCCCCCTCCGTCTTTCACAGGAGAGGCTGCATTGAAACACATGCAAGCATGCACACACACACGTATCTGGTAATGAGTACTTTGGGGATATGGTAAGTATATAAAAATAGATGTTATTTTGTCAAGCACTGAAGCTTTCCTAGTTAGTTTTCTCACACAGCTTGACACATGTGCACAGATAGTTAACAAAGTGTTGCTCCATGTATATTCATATCCCCATTTCACACTGCAAGAGCTGTGCCCTGAACTCAGGAACTCTTTTGAGGAACCAGGAACCCGTATCCCTGTTTCCAATGGTGCCTCTGTTTGCAGTGTGGGCTAAGTTCCTGACCCCCAAAACGCTCCCTGCAACCGAGGTATTACTCTGAGTTCCTAGACACCACCAGGGTGACGTTTTAGCACCGAACACGCAAACAGCAAGAAAGCATAACCCTGCCGTTTTTAAAAACAGAGGCAAGCAGCCGCACAAATTGTTCAAATATTGTTTCATCACGGAATCATTTGGCTAGAAATCGAGAGAAAAACACAGTGTTTGTCTGCGTGTGACTACATGCCATGTCACAGCTGACCTCCATTACAGCACGCAAAAAGCAGTTTTCTCTTTGCAGCTCCTGCTTCTCTAACGTCCTCAACCTCATTTCAACCCTCTCTTCTCCAAAACCAAATGAAACATCACAGCGGCACAGCAGCACATAACCATGAACATAAGGACAGCTTCGACATCTGCCATGTTTACTGCTTTGCTGTTGTCGGTCTCATGCAGAATGACTCGACACTTCCTTCTTATTTGCACTAAGCTCTCTGTTCTCGGGGTGCGGTGGAAACACAAACACACAAGAGCTTCAGCAGGAACCGTCTTCCAAGAGCAAGACCCAGGAACTTTGGACTTTTTGGTGGAAAAGGCGCATTAGTCACAAAAAATCCCAGAAAGGTTTTACAGTGGATGGGAGGAATTTACCTTTGATTGCATCATAGAATTTTTGGTAAAATGATCTTGCATGCAAGCGGCCCATTCATGACACACGAAGCCTGACTAAGATAATGACAAAATATAATTTTCTGCACTTCTGACTAATTCCTCCTCTTTCCGGCAGACCCTTTGCCATATGACAGCATGCCTCCACCCCTCCCTTCTCTCTTTTTCCTCCTCCATTGTTCTTTCTCTTCCAGCCCTCTCTCCATCCCTGCTAACGGGTGGCTAATAGAGTTTCATCAGGGCCATCAGCTCCAGTGAGTAATCCACTTAACAGACTGGCTCTGCTCGGCCCACAACACAGCAGCTACCCCTCCCAGGAACGGAGCCATTTAGGTGTGACTGCTCAAATAGCTGCGTGCTGTTTGCTCGTGTGGCTGCATGAGAGCTTGCACGAGCGAGAGACGGGGTGAGCGAACGCACGAGTGTGTGCGTCTGTGCCCTCGCTTTTGCCCGAGAGCGTGCAAAACAGATGTTGTTGGACGCCAACTTGAATACCAAACCATTTCTAATGAGCACAGGGGAATCAGTGTCCATTAGTAAATGAACGCTCTCTCCCGAAAGACTGTACCCAATGGAGCCTCCTGGGCTGGGTGGCAGATAGAGCCGTCTAGCAGTAAATGGTGTGAGAATCATCACACACAGAGGAGTACATGGAGGGAGAGGGAACACATGGTTAGGGGGCTGCTGTGACCTGTGTGTTGGGAAATAAGTATCCCTTGACACAGCCAGGCATGTAATGGGAAAACGCAGGTACTGAAACCAAGGCCACACACACACACACACACACACACATACACACACAAAGCTGAACTGAACTAAAAATATTCCACTTAAACAACAAATGTAGGGTGTTCTTGGCTGCTGAAAGATGATGACAGATTTTGTGTAGCATAAGGGTGCAACGATTCACTGCTTGCATCAATCTATCGATCATAAATTCTGACGATTTAACTGCATCCATCTGCAAGAAGAAATGAATAGAATGAATCGCTCTGACCTCAGCCTGATTTATGCCTCGAGTCGATTGATTTTTCTTAAATCAGAAAGATCTAGAAGAATTTCAGAAGAAAAAGTATTAACTTGCATTCTTGCATATGTTTATTTAATAGATAAATATTGAATTGTTGATTTGAATCGTGGTTTACAAACTCAAATCAGAATTCCTCCCTAAACTGAATCACCAACTAGTGATCAACTCAAATATCCATTAAGCAGAAGATTCCCACCTTGCTGCAGACTCCCCACTGCTGCAGGTTTCCTTTGAGTTCAGTGTTGCTCCATGGGCATTCAGTACAGCATGGAGATAATGAGCATGAATGTATTTACATTTCATGGAGCAAAGCTAACCTTATCTTTTCAATTAATGTATTCTGATCACTTTATCGTTTTAAAAAATCTGACTTAAACCACACGGAAAGACCTGAAATTTAATCACATCTCATTTTTTTTAACACATCAGATCATACCTTATAATTCTGAAGGACATGATATATGTTCAGCATCACAGTAACTGAAAACTGACATTACTGAAAATGCTGATTTGTGAGATGCCTTATTTTTTGCGGCCTGAAAGTGTCCTCAGAAACTTCCCTTCCTCTGAAACTGTGTTGTGGCATAATGGAGTGACTTTTCAGGAATGACAGCTCAGAAAGTGACACCTCAGTGGCTGGCACAGCGTTTTTGATCAAATGCTGTCTGGCAGGTCTGTGGTGGCCGGTGTCATACGTTATTCTGCCGCTGCCAGGGTGGCAGTATCAGCTCTGGGGATGCCCGCAGGCTGGGCAGCAAGGCTCTGTCGCCGGGATGAACCTCGACTGGCTGGAGAGGGAGAGAGAGGATGGTAGAAGATGCCAGCATGGACATCACCTCCTGCACGCCCACTCCACTAGGAGCTCCAGAGCCTGAGAGAGCGGCACGTCCCTCGGCCGTGTGTATTTGTGCCCACCACCCTCTGACTGTGCTGCCAAACACGACAGCCAGTGACTCAGCTAAACAGGAGGACGTGGCAGAGCCGTCCTCTGCCTCTTTTGACTGAAAGTGAAAGCAACCGTCTGAACACGAGATATATAGCCTACTGGCTGCTATGTCAACAACATGCCATGTTTTCCTGTGTTTTCATGTGCAGTATGTCAGTATGCCAACATACATATCTGTATCGGGGTTACATGTGTTTATAAAAGTTCACAGTTTTAGCTTG
>OMKZ01019485.1:11498-27093 GCA_900302535.1 Neoniphon sammara
GGCAATTTATATATATATATATAGAGAGAGAGAGAGAGAGAGAGAGAGAGAGAGAGAGAGAGAGGTAAAAGTATTCCACCTATATTTCTCTTTTAGTTAATTTTACATGTGGAAAAGTTTTAGTTTAGCTTGTTTTTCAGTCTTATTTTTAAATCAGTATATGAGTACATTCAGCTTATGACTGAGCATCTACTTTTTATTTTTGTTTGTATGATAATTTGCATGTGTGTATTTTCAAATGAGGTGATGTGCACATTTTGTAAGCACAATCGATATATGGACAGGCACTGCATGTCAGTATGTAGATATGGACTTGTGCAATATCTCCTATAAATGTTGCATATGAGGGGGAGGTCACATGGTTTATTGTTTATTGCTAACTATGGCTAATGTGCCAACACACGATGATAAAAACTATTTAAGCGTTTTGTCAGCTTGTTTATTGTTTTTAAGTGTTCTGCTGTAAAAATCTGAATCCCTCTTGGATATTTTAAGTACCAATCTATCTCTGTTTCTTTCTCTTTAAGTGTTAAAGCAGTAGCTTGTACCTAGAAGCCTGTTGGGAGTGAAGAATCAATACTAAATACAGTGTGTATCTCAATAGTGGAAAAAGATACAAAACAATGGCCTGATGTTTTGGGTCCCATTAAGTGAAAATTAACTGTCCAAAACACTGGTCTGGTCCTTTAAGTGCATGCAGTTTACGATAGAAGAAAGAAACAGCAGAGAGTGGTACGGTCCTTAAATCTTTAATGTAAACAGCAGTTTGAGGGGCTTTGAAAAAAACCTAAAGAAAAACATCTTAAGGTATTAAATAGGAAGGAGAAAATATATAAATCATACTAGAAATAACAACCATGATCTGTTTTAAATTAAAAAAATACATAAACCTTCAAATTTTGTGGCCATATGGTCCTGAACACAAAAGGACAGCTTCCCCTGACCAAAACACTAAACATCCTCTTTATAATACCAACTACTTGGCAGTTTCACAATTTCAAATCACTAAATCATGACCATCATACAAACAGAAAAAAAGCTCAAATATTGCTTCGGAATGTTACGTACAGCAGTCAATACAACGAGAGAGAATCCGATGAGGGAGCGTGCGTGTGTGTGTGTGTGTATTTGTGTATGAGTGTGTTTTTTGTAATGGTGTTTTTACAGTTGTGTTTTTGGCAAAGTCTGTGTGTATGTGTGTACAATATGCTATAAGCAGCAGTGGGATAATAATATTACCATTAGAATATTCAAAAGAGGCATTTCACTGCATTACAGTGCCTGGGGTTGTGAAGATCGACTCACTTATTTTAACAGTCTTCAGTATATGTGAAGCACGGACAGAGCGTATAATAGGGGACACTTTTCCAGAAGTTCTTAGGCGTACTTGAACTTTTGTCTTAAATTCAGCTGAACGTTCCCTCCATCCTCTTAACATATAGCTGCCGCAAATAAGTGGGAATGTGACGGGAAATACTGTTGGAAAATTAACGAAAAAAAAACCCCACAAAATGGCAACCCCTCCCCCTCCCTGCTTGCAAAACTACACAATCACGGGCAAAATCACCCCGTCCTGATCCCTGACCCTCCTTCCCTCCACCCTCCTCCCTTCCTGTTTCCCATAACAGCCTGAGGAAAAAAATAATAAAATAAACATAAAAAAAATAGGACAACCAGAAAGCTGAATCAAATAGAATTTTCTAAGCATTTCTCTACAACAATCTTCAAGCAAAATGACAGCGGGTGTCTCAGCCGCGAAGTGAGTGAGTTTTACGTTGGCAACATCAGACGCACAAAGAGAGTTGAGGACGCAGGACGACCGACGACAGGCCAAACGAACACTTCCTGGTTTCCCTCTCCATGGCAACGTGGTGACTCAGCAAAGCGCTGCGTCAGAGCCGCGTCGACTCGAGTCCCTCAAGTGCAGCGAGCCTATTTATATGCACCATTTTCTCTCTTATAAAGGAGGTCTAGCAAGAAGCAAGAGGAAAATAGTTAAATCCTTTTTCTTCCAATCACAGTTCATTTTACAATATGGTTTTATTTGTTTCTTTTTGTTTCCAGTTTTTAAGAAAGGGGATTGGTCCAGTGAGTACAGTAGGTGCTGGGTAGGTTTGGGTTTGGGCTTGTGGGTTGGTTGTTTAGTTACAGTCGTAAACAAAGTCATAGTTGCTAGGTTCTTTGGGAATTGGGGGCGGGGCCTCGGGAATCTGGATGTTCTCTAGATCCAAGAGGCGGAGCTTCATCTCCATGGAGAGGAGGGTGTCCATGTCTGTTTTGGTGTAGTCGCTGGTCATCTCCTTACCAAGAAGGGCATTCAGACCATCTGTCCACACGCAGTACTGCAGACACACACACACAGAGAGAGAGAGAAAATATCTAAAGCTCTTAGATACGCTGCATTACCAACATCCCAGTCTGCACACAGCTTATCATGTAAACCTTTCTCTTCATGCTGTTATGTGTGTTTATTCTGTGTGACATTGGCAGCGACCGCAGGGCCGGCCACCGCGCGCTTACCTCATGCTTGTCAGGAGCAATAAAGTTTAAATACTCGTCAGACTCGTAGAGGACAGAGAAGGCCAGCTCTAACACCTCCTGGAGAGGGAGAGAGAGAGAGAGAGAGAGAGAGAGAGAGGCAGAAAAAAGAGAAACAGTGAAACAAGAGGAAGGAGTAAGACAGGGGAAACAGGGTTCAGAGAATCCCGGAGATGCAGAAAGTGCAAGAAAGAGGTAAAAGAAAGGGTGCAGGAAAAACAAAATAAAGAGAAAACAGTTTGAGATTTACACAACAAAGCTACCAAAACCAATGCAATCTCCTCCTCCTCCTTGCATCACCTACCCTGTTATTTCAGTTGCACATACTGTATATTGACTTTCATCAACTCACCAGGGAAAGGTTGTGCCAGTCTTAGAGAGCTAACACCTGGGCTGCCTTGAGATACAAGATATGGGAAAATGCCCACGGCACTGAGGATATAACATGATAAGATGTGGGGGGGGGGTGGACTTGAAAATCCACCATAGATTACTCAAGGAAAAAATGCAGGGTGGAAATACAAGGCCGTGAGCAATAGGGGTGGGTAAAAATATTGATTTTCCAATTAATTGCAATTTTCACTTGAACGAGCTGATGTAGATTCTTAAGAACCCATGATTGATCCTTTAAACTATGCCTTTTTTTTCCAGTGGATGAGTGAAGGGTTTTGCTGAATGTTATTTGTAATGGTGCCTGTCTTGCAGATGTCGTCTGTGAACTTACAGCCTACAGAGACTCAGTTGACCAAATTACATTTTGAAAGAGTGAACAAGAGATGGCAGGAGCTCCCCCCTGAAGGCAGATGTCTTGATGCATTTTGGATTTAAAAACCATGATGGTAAAGAACCACTGGACAAAAGTAAAGTCATATGTGAGCTGCAAATTGGTACCTGAAATAGCCCTAACTGAATTGATATGGAAACCAATCGCAATCAGTACCAAATCAAATTGGGACCTTGTGAATTGGGATCGAATGGAATGGGGAAATCAGTGCCAATATCCAGCCCTGTAGTGGGCAATACTCTTGAGGACTCCTGACTAGAAAGGAACAGAAGAGAATACGTCTCTCAGAGAGTCATAAATATATGACAAAATTACAGATGATGAGTCAATCCCCCAGCCTGCCTCAGTCTCGGTGTCTCACAAAGGGTGTATGTGCCCGGTCTGCTCCAAACTCCGTAGAGGTGACTTTGGCTGGCCTTGTAACAGTGAGTAATGAAATGTGCTTGTGTTCTCATTCACAAGCCCGGGACGGGCCGTGTCGACAGCCCACAGACCCCCCTCAGGCCATTCTTCTAGCCCCGCGCTTATCGACAAGGTAATAAAAGAGACAAACCAAGGAGGAGGCGTGCTCCTTTGTCTTGAAGGCTATTTATCCAAGATCCAATATATCAGTCCCGTGGGTGGGGGTGAAGGTTTGGAGAGGCAAAGTGCAGCAGAGGAAGGGCTGATGTGTATACACACACACACACACACACACACACACACACCGACAAGATGGCTCTTTCATCCAGGTTTAGTTATCACTGAGGGCAGGGCCATGTGTTGCTTCAGCATCCAAACAACAAAGAAAACTGGTCAACATGTTTTTGAGGGCTCTTGTGTTAGCTAAAGGACTATTCTGCGATTTTATTCTGAGCAACGCTGCTGATGAATCCATCTCTCTGTGCTAAGCTGCAAGAGCTAAGACCAACGTTATTGTGTTATTTCCCAAAGCCAAATTATGTAACTGACGTCACGTTATGTAACTCTCACACAAACACTTTCTGTCTCTCAAATACACACCCACCCACACGCATGCACGTCTGCACACACTTGTGCGCATGGACTCACACTCACACATACACACACACACACACACACACGCACACACCTTGTTTTGCTTCAGGGCTCCCTTCTCCTTCATGTGAGGACAGTCTTTGCCGGTGACAACAGCTTTGATATCAGCCACAGGCACTGTGGAAGGACAGAGGAACTCTGTAAACAACAACAACAACAACAGCCACAACAAAAACAACTACAACAACATCTTCCAGACAACTGTGTCACCGCAGACACAGTTGGGGTTGCTGGTTTATTCATAGTGATTAAAAGTTAAAATCCTCCACAGATCTGTCACTGTGCATGCATTGCAAATGAACCTCATGTTGACTTTAACTTAAAGCCAAATGCTGTTCTATCAGTCAGTGACAGAACTGCTTGCACCTCCCATGAGGCAACGTTTTGAGGCTATGTATACGGGTATTAATGCCTTCAGCAGGGATGGGGACTGTAGACTGGTAGAAAATAAATGTGGACAATATAGTAAGATACAGAGCACAGCAAATGCAAAGAAAATAAATACGGCACAATCTGCAGTGACAAACAATTATTCCTTTTGTTACTCACATTTGTCCTGCAGAGAATCGTGGGGCACCTCGCCCTGAGGGCTCTCCTCCAGATCCCCATAGTGCAGGACTTTATGGTTAGGAGACAGACGACAATACCAAAACTTATCTGGAAAGAGAGAAGCGGAGGAAGGGAGCGAGGGAGGAGGAGAGGGATGACAGAAGGAGGGAGACGAAGACAGATTTAGGAAACACGTCAGTAGCTGGCATGTGACATTATATGGGATTACATGAGTCATGTACAGGAGAGAAAACTGGCATCACAAAAATCTGTGACCAAAAAAAAACAAACAAAAAAAAAACAAACAAAAAAAATTAGCAGGGTCCGCAGGGAGTATCCACAGACAGGCTGTGATGCTCTGCCTGAGGAAGGGATCTCGATAGACGGCAAAGTTACTAAACAGTTGGCTATTGTCAAATAAAAAAAAATTAAACAGAGGCATCAAAGCAAAGATCAACCAAAGGGCACCACTGCAGCCTTATTAAGGCATTACAGCTGATCCCGTTGAGTGTGTTTGTCTATTCCCCCGTGGCACCAGGGAGCCTCCAGCCGCCGAGGCCGACAGCTGTGTGTGCGGAGCATTGGGCAGCGCCGCGCTCAGTGGTGAGCCTGGTGTTCTTTAGTGGTGCCATGCCAAGGTGGGCACTGAGCGGAGCTGGCAGTGAGCAGGCACAGACTGGGGAGGTCTGGTTGGCGCACGCATGGGTGGCACAGTCCAAATCCTAATTGCTGAAAATAGACAGTTGGCAGTGCCAGGACGGTGCAGAGTGGCGCTAGTCCATAGGGATCGGGTAGACGTGTGTGGCGGCTGCGAGGAGAGGGGGTATCAACTGTGTATGTGTGTGTTTGCGTGTGTGTAAGAGCACATGCAGTTTCCCCTTCCCATCTGTATCCCCTCACTTGGATTTCATTAGCTTCACTCTTGTATCGTATTAAAACTACAACTTCAAACTTAACTCTCTTAATCTGATTTGATGAACAACCAGGACATGGATGAATTCTAAGATTAAACAGAAACAAGCCCGATGCCCATGTTTGCTTTTGCATTAGTGCAGCATCTACTCGACTCACACTCGCCTGTGCCCCAAGTGCTGTTAGTAGACTACCCCTTAAAAGATTTTGCGTGTACAGGCGCTCTAAACATCATCAGTCCGGGCTTTTAGCAAGAAGCTTGCCCTCCTAATGGGCAGACTGGCACTTTGGAAGGGGGGAGGAAGACTGATCTCCGTTGAAGAGCAGCTAAATTAATATTTGATGCAGAAATTTGATTTAAAAAGGCTGAAGGACTTTGAAATAGCCGGATAAGATGCTGATGGAGGGGAAGAGGAGGAGGGGAGTAAACAGGGGTGAACACGTTATTTATATAAGAAAGGTAGGCCAAGGCTCCTCGCTGTAGATGGAGAGATAATTCATCTGTGCATTTTGACTGTCTGAGTGTGAATGTGGGCTGGGAGAGACGGTCAGACATATCCCAACATTCTGTGCTACGTGTGGAGGAGACGCACTCTTTTATTTTAAACAACCCGTTTCACCTGACCTCCTAATATTGAATGAAACTCAGGGTCTTAGTGTACAACATAATGAGCCATAGGGCTCCTTTTATCCTTGTTCAGAGCTTGCACTGCCTCAGGTCTCTGAGGCAAAGTGCTCTTCACATTGTCAACACAAGAATATAAGCACCGCCCAAAGAACAAAGGCTGAAAAATAACTCTCAGCAGAGAGAGGCGAAGGAGAAAACGAGAAGGGGGGTGGGGGGGTAGACAGATATGGATGGAGGGAAGAGCAGAGATGAATAGGAGACAGAGGGAGAGGAGAACGAAGGAGGGAGAGAAGTAGGAGGAAAAACGAGGCATGTGAAGGTGGGAGATGGTGTACATGCACACATACAAGGAGAGCGATGCAGAATAAAACAAAACAAAAAAGGGGGGGGGGCAGTTATAAGTGTTGTTGAGAAGCAGCATGCCCTTGAGAGCGACTCCTTCATGTGTCCTCAGAGGCAGAGACAGCTCGCTCGGAGGAGGCAGACGACTCGCCTCCAGACTGTGTGAGGCAGCTGCAGATTACAGCCAGTGTAATCCTACGGGCTAGTGTGCTAAATTAAATCCCGTGGGGCTCATGGACCCGGCTGGATACAGAGTGTGGGGGTCTGCACGCTATGTTTTCTGGATGGCTAATGCCTCCCTGTTTTGACGTTTGGTACATGTGTGTGTGTGTGTGTGGGTGCATGCATTCGAGAACCTCCAAAGTAATAACCATAATATGATAATATGAGACTCCCGTCACAGCATGCCGCTTCATAAAAGCCAGACAAGCATAAATCAGCCGACCACAAGCGGCGAAGACAATCAGATCTTCAATCTGGGTGATGCTTTCCACCTGCACGCCTGTCCTGCTTCAACCTCGCAACTCGGAGCTTTTTTTTTCCCTTCATTTTTTGCTTTTCTTTTCAGTTTTTTCCATTTTCGGAAATCCCCGAGTTGACAATATCTAGATGACAGCTGCCAAGACAAATCAGTGATAATGCGCTGTAAAATGCCAAAATACAGTCAGGAGGGAAAAATCAAGCGGTTTTCCCTCAATTTAAGCTGATTTATCGGAGATACAGGGTTTCTGCGGGGTGCTCGTGACAGTAATGCAAAATAATTTCTGTTAACACTTCTACAATGAGTCAAACAAACGCCGAACCTGGATTTGTCATTGTGTGTTCTTTTTTTTTTTTATCCTCCGTATTTCTATGTGCAGACGGGGAGAAGAATGACAGAGAGGGGTGACGGAAAGTGCAAGAGGGAGGACAGAAGAGTGAAGGGATCAGGTCTCAGGCAGATTAAATCCTCTTTGACTGTGAAGAGCAGCGTATTATACAGGCTAAATGCTACCGCTGCTTCTCCTCTCTCTCTCTCTCTCTCTCCCGCTCCCTCCTCCCTCTCTCTCTTGTGGCAGTGAGTGTGAAACACGATATTAGGCTGGATGATTCCAGCACGCCTCTATCTGAAGTGGCTGCTGAGGCTCCTCTCTCTATCTTTCTTTCTCCCCTCTCTTTTAGTGACTCACTGCGAAGGGAAACTCTCTGCACTTACACTAAATTAAGTTAAGGGAGTGTAGAAGCGAGTGTGGAGCCGTGCGGCTGCTCGCTATATAAAATTAATATATACTCTATCTGTGTGTGTGTGTGTGTGTGTGTGTGTGTGTGCAGGTGGCTGAGCGCAGTACAACATACACCACAAACAACCTCAAAGTCCTTAACTGTCTGTAACCGGAAGCATGACAATCTTGACTGCCCTCTTTTGTCATTCTTGCATTGCATTCCTCCCTCAAAGGCCTCTCTTGAATTCCTGAAATTCATCTTCTTGAATGTGTTCATGCATGTGCGCATCTTTGGCCTTCCTTTATCTCGCATTTTATGTGTCATGGTGAGAGGGAAGGGAAGTGCAGGGGCATTTCTGCGCGAATAAAAGAGTGTGAGAAAGGTAACGTGTGCCCTGTGTGTGTTCAGCTGGGGGTGGCGGCAGCGTGTCAGTCAAATGGCCCCGCTACAAAGGCTGAGACGGAGCCAGAGGAATTGGTGGGAGCTATTTAAGTCGGCGAGGATTCATAGAAGTCTGTGGCTTCAATGATCTCTTGTGATACTAGTGGGGCTCTCGCAAAAACAAAGGGAGTGGAGGGAAGGAGGGATGGCGCAGGGAGGGGGGCGAAGAGATAGAGACAGAGGGGCAGAAGGGAGGGCGGGAGAGGAGAGTTTCAAAGCGCATGCATGGTGATGTGCTGTGAATGAAGACGGGATAAACTCAGAACCACTTAACCTGGTGCTTATATGCTTGTATGTGTGTGTGTTTTGTGCGTCTTACCTTGCCTCCTGCGGCTACTGATCTTCCTGAAGCAGGTTCCTTCACACAGCCTGTTGAGCCTCTGCTGTTTGATTAACTCCATGATCTCTGGCTGGATCTTCTCCCTCAGCTCCCTGTATAGGACAGCGCAAGGGGACAGACACACACACACATACACACACACAAAAACACACAAATGTCCTTGGTTCAGAAAGATCATCCAAGCTGTGTAAACCACACCCATCTGGTTTTGTAAGCGGGTGACAGCAGACCGACCGATGCTGTAAGACTTGGAAGTGAATTCTATTACAATTCACCAGGTCTGCTGGCAGCATGCAATATTCATCTGACTGACAAAATCCCTTGGATTATGACTGTCAGGAGCGAACAACACTGGATGGGCCGAGAACACATGCACGGCAAACACACAAGATGTGCTTCTGTGCACGTAAACACACACTGACACAAACTCCCCAAAAGCCTCATGAGTAAAAAATCTGCGCTGCTGCAGCTCCAGCTTGCATCTCCACGATTTATGCATGCATGTACATGTGTGTGTGTCTGTGGTGCGTATGAATGCTAAGCACACAGCGCTAGTCAACATGAATTATGTATAGTAACTCCCCTAGCAGTGGTTCTCCCTTTCTTTTATTTTCCTTCATCATGGCTGAAGGTCCCTCCTCTCTCTTTCTCCCTGTGTCTCCCCATTCCCTTTTTTATTTTGCCAGAAACATGATTTTCGCAGGTTCTGTCAGGATTTCAAGTTTTCTAAACACACATTGACTCCTCTCTTCATTTCTAATGAGATTACCATTTTCTTGTTGCATTTCCACCTTCTATTTGTGTTCCTGATTGCATCCTTGTCTTTCTCCCTCTTCCCTGCCCCCTCTAGGCTCATCCTCTTCTATCAGTCTCCTCCGCTTCCGTCCCCATCTGTGTGCTTCAGTCTCATCAGTGGACTCTTGTTATTGCATTGATCTGTGGTTGGATATTCATTCTGATCCATTAAAGGGGACAGTCAGTTGGGAAGGTATGGCTCGCCATTCACATTCACAAGCAAGGACTGATATTATAGCTTGGCTTTACCAGTTCATATAGTAAACCAAAACGTCGGCGATATTGTTTTTGTCTGTGAGCTTCAGTTGGTTTGGTAGAGATGGGTCTTTTCAGCAATTGCAAAAAATCACAGATAGTTGAATGAAGGGGCTGAAATCTTGTTGCTGTCTGTCTTCAGCGAGGAAGAGCTCTTTGGTTAGTATCAGGTGTTCATATTACATGATGAAGCAGAAAGAAGTGAGGCACTTGGCTACTGAAGTGGCACAAAAACCCATTTACAGCTTTGTGGAAATGGACAAGTACTGGCAGTCCCTATATATCAGTGAAATACTGCACAAGAACAAGTGGAATTGGGAATCAATAATGAATAAAGCTTAGCCACTTCCCATTCTAATTTTCCAGAGACTGCATTAAAGGTAAGACGTGTATTAACATTTTCTCATAAATGTTTCCTCAGCAGTTCTGAGTAGACCCGCTGTATGAATTTTTGATAGGATCGTGTTTGTATAAACTGAAAGTTTTTGGTACAAGCAACTTTATGTAAATAGAAAATGTTGCGCACATACTGCAAAAGCAGCATTTTTCTAATTATGTAAAAATACTTCCAAGATTTGCTTACAGGAACCAAAGCTATATTAAGTCATGCCTTGAATGAAGATATTTTAAAGTAAGAGCACAAGAATCAACATGAGCTGAAGAAAAGCATCTCCTTTAAGTGTCCAAAGTTATTCACAACAATAACAGATAACTGAAATTTAGGTTTTCTGGCACCTGTTTTCTGTCAACCTGTCCCATCTACTTGAATTAATAATTTCCCACATTTCCTAGAATGCCTTTGGACAACCCTCAAGAAAGGCCATGAACTTGCATTTGGCTCTGAGTTGTATTTGATCAGAGTACAGGTAACCTGATATTGGATAATCTGTGTACATCTGTTATCCCACCTTCAATAACCAAACAAATGAAACACATTAGTGAACATATTTGTTATTGTAAGAAACATTTAGCCCATAGCTACTTGTCTTTTAATATTTGAAGATAAGATTTTTGTTCTGCACCCTGTTTCTTATGGGAAACAAGCTATTGATATTTGAACTGGGTGGTTGAGTGTTTATACATAATAAAATTAGTGTCTCAAAAAGAATGCATGCATGCATAAATTTATTTATTTATTTTTTTAGTGTTAAAGCATTTCAGGGTAAAATTTTCTTTTCACTCTCTTTGCTTTTGCTTAACTTTGCTTTCTCCACCAGCATTAATTGGTTGCTAAAGTTTGATCTCTGCCCTTCCAATATCGATTCAGTAAGCCGCTGGCTTAGCATTGATTGCCATTCAAAGGTACAGGCTCCCCAGTGAAGGGATTTTTCAATAGTGCTAGCTACTCCATTAAAATAAAGGCAGGACAAAACAATATTGTCCATTACAGGGCCTGTATCCATGATGAGTCAATGAATGATCTATTAGAGACTGGCTCTCCAAGCTTAATGAGCTGGAGGGTCATTAATGGGGTATTCACTGGGACTGCCATTTGCAGAAAATTTGATTTTAATGCAGATTTTCAATCACGAGGGGAAAGCGCAGGTGCACCCTGCTTTATGCCAATAGCTGGCATTTGCTTGACAAATGGAAAAAGAGAACAAGCAAAAAAAAAGAGAAGCAATTAAGAGCTTATTAATGACTACGCTTCTTTTATGTTTTCGCAGATGCATTTTTTTCCCTTTTCTTTTTGGTTGTAGACTTGTTGACCGGGTAGACAGGGAAAAGAGAAATTATTATTAACTATATGAATACCACCAAGTGCCTCTTGTTCCTGTGGTGAGCAGTGACAGTCATAGACTTAATGGCTAGGAGAAAATGGAGTATGAAATTTGCTATGCACTACTCCACAGAGGAGCATAACAATGTCTTACATTTTCTTATTTTCAGAGTGGCCTTCCCTGGGAACAACACTGTCAGACCTATGCATATATGAAATTTTAGTTGAAATTATTCAAATTGATTTTCTTCCCCCATCTAGACTGCCCAACAGGCTCTCTGTGGGACTCTAGAACTCTAGAAAGCCAGGGAAGTTCAGGCAACCACTTAAAACCTTTCGACAAGTGTGTGCATGTGTGTGTGTGTGTGTGTGTGTGTGTGTGCTTGCATTGCTGGATTTTAGACTGTGTTTCAACAGACATCTACCTAGTTATGTGTGATACTGCCCTACCGATCACTAATTGGTTGACTCACATGATGGGGCGGGACTGGAAATCTTCCTGGTTCATCCTTTCGGACTGGCGTATCTTCAGGATCTCAGTGTAGCTCAGGTTCTGCAGGCGACTCTTAAACTGGTCCAGGGAATTAGGCTTGAGAGTCAGCGCTCGCATGATCTGCTCCCTCACCACCTGCATTACCTGCAGAGCAGAGGGGATGAGATCATCACGGATGCAGGAACCACAGAGGATGCAGAGAGTGAGCGAGGGTGTTAGTGTGTGTGTGTGTGTGTATGGCTGCCAAAGACAGAGTGGCTTACAAGAAGGAGTCAGGTCAAAACCAACCCCCTCTCTATTCTATGAGGTCAGGGAAGCGTATAAAGTTCTGTTCCATTCCCGACAAGATTAATGATGTGCATTTTTTCAGAGCTGGAGCCTGTAATCCAGTCTAGTGCATTCAGCCTTAAGAGGAAAAGAGCAAGGGGAATAATTCAACAGTGGCTAGTCAACTGTTAGGCCCGGTATCATGCATCAGTGGAGAGCACTTAGAGAACTTGCCCATAATACCCCAGCTGGGCCTATTAGTTTGACTCTGGTTTGCAGAACCATGACAAGACCAAAACCTGTGGCCAAACAAAGCCCAGGGTCTGCACAGCCAATCCCGGGCTTTGCATCATCCACCGGTACACAAACTCTCTATGTTACTGCACTGCGACGCTGGTTTGATCCCCAGATTGAGCTACTCTTGACAGTGCCGATTTGATCTTTAACACAGGGGATAAAGCGCTGATTCCCCTCCCGATACAAACCGGCCTACCACACACCCCCAACACCAAACACTTGAGAAAATAGTACTAGCCTGAAGGCCCAAACACAGTGCCGAGCTGAAATCTTCAATGACAGCCTGTTCCACACCATTATCATTTTACTGTCCTGCCTCCTTTGATTTGCTCTCCTCAGATTAGATCCATATTAATTGGAGATAAAACCCAACAGAGTGGTCATTGTACGTTCTTTGTGCCAATCAGCCCTCCACCCATGTGTGTTTTGGCGGGGAGAGGAAATGAGAGCCTGCAGGGTAGACCCTCGATGTTGTGCATCAACAAAGGAGCTGTCACTCTCGTCGTTGCGGCATTCATCAGCCTTGTACTCTGACAACTTATCTGTGTTTTGTATAATTAGGATTCAAACACTCAGACAAGTCAAAGACGGACTCTTTATGTGGAAAGATATCATTCCAACTACACACGAGAGTCTTGGCTGAGGATAAAAATCATTCTAATCATGCAAACACAATGCAATGCGCATAACTTGCGAAAGTGCTTTCCCTTCATAGGGCAGCTTCCGAAACATTTTTCCAGCCAAGTCGAGCACTTCTTTGCCACTTAGTGCAGATAGCATGATGGCAGAAGTGACAAGCCGTCCTGATTATGGATCAGTCTTGTTAGCCACCGCCTCTGGGCCTGCAGATTGTTGATTCATTGGATCAGATCCATGGTTCATACTGAGGTGACAGAGAGAAACACATCATCTTCTCTTATGCTCGCTTCGATTTTGCTGTACTTTTTTCTGTTCTCTACTTGCCTTTGTCATCAAGCGCTGGAAGACAAACACTTATTCCCAGCCCGAGCTGCAAACGCACTTCCCCAGACTTCCCCAACTCTAGTATAATGAGAGAAGATGAGGCTGTGGGTATGGATGGTCTATGCGTGTGCAAGCGTATGTTCATGAAACAAGTGCATATGGATATGAAATGTCATAATTGGTCTCTATGATTCTCTTTGATCTAAACTGCAGGACTGCTCAACACAACCTTAACAAACTCGCCAAAACCCAATCTTACGTAACACTGTTATTGCTGTTTGTGTTTACTGCAAGGCGATTACTCATCAACTCGCTAACCTCTGGAGCTTAAACTGGACTCTCACTGGTCAGACGGAGCCAGGGGGCGAGAGCATTAAAAATAGATGGGCTGAGTTGCTGAAAATGAAATATGAAAAGCCTAAACCTTAGCCCAGTGCCAAAAATCAGAAAAACTCAGACGAAACAGCCGCTCAGTGTATAATCCTCTAGAATCAGCGTCGCTTTTGCCGTGATAAAAAGCGGAAAGAAGTGGCCTGGGCTCCAACTCCCTATTTGGGAAGTTGGCAGCCACACGGTGAGAGGACCATAAAAAGGAATTAACCCATTTCTAATTCTAGATCCGATAAGCCCTAGAGGTAATACTGCGCTCCCACCATAAAAAAGAATAGCGGAAAAAAAAATGCAGTCATTTTCCAACTGATTACACAATTTAATCCTGGGATTAGCTTTTGGGATGCAAATATGTTCAGAGGCGGTAATCACAGTGTATTGCCTAAAAAACTGGCAACAAATTGACCTTGGAAAATAAACACATACGATAAAGGGGGAAACCACAAAAGAAAACAACGCTGTCAGGTCATATACAGTCTCATTGTGGAAATTATTTGGTGCAGCAAACATGTGAATGCCTTCTGGTCCCGCCGTTAGGAAAACTGCACCTGTAGCACCACACATGAGCTCTGCATTTTCCTACAGTACACGATGTTACACACCAGATTTGGCAAGCTGTTGGACTCATCAGTGGATGTATTTTAAGAATAAGCTGCAACAGCAGGGTTTGAACCTGTGTGACCCTGGTGGTGTTATATGTTACAGATTTAGCTCATGCACACGATTTCATCACTACACACACACACATGAGGCACTCTATCCGCATCATACTGATGTTTAAGGTTAATTCAGAGCACCGGCAGCTCAGAACATTCTGCAGCGCCACTGGGACAAAAGGTGAAACCTGCATGTCTACCTCCATGTGTCTCAACAAAGAAAGTACCGGCACTCACTTACTTCCTTAGGCCTTTGCATTCCTTAAGCAGTCGACAAAAACCCTCCATCCTCTCCGGTCTTGTGTTTATTGTATTTATTTATTATGCCAACAATGAATACAAGACTTGCTCTGTGAGTGCCAGTGCTTTGTTTTGATCCTCGCTGAAAACCGTGCACCCATTACAGTATTTTTGATCCGGAGCTGTGCGCGCTTTTACTCTGTACCATGTCCACCTCCATGTGTCTCACACTCTGCTCGAGTATCCTCGCGTCACTGAGCTGTACAGTTGTTTAGTAAGTCGCAGCAGCACGGTTTTGGGCACGGCTGAGCAGCAAAAAACCTCTAACTACATTCAACTGACCATGACTGGTTCCAAAGAGGTGAGATTTAGGAAGCCAGTTATAAGAAACAGGAACACATCCATTGAACCATCAAGACAGCTGCCCATTTGTCCCGCCGCTTCAGCAACACGGCATGTATTTGTGTTGACTCAGTGTCGTCTATGAGGCCTGGTGTTTGCTTTTTGTCTGTATCCTGTGCCCCTCTCTGCTCTCTCTGTGATACCTACGCCATATCTTCATAGGGAGAAACAGGTGTCCACCTAATGCCAGATTTATAGCCCACAGAGCTGGCTTTGCAGCCTCAGCATTTCACCTCCCCTCTACCTTCCGGTGTCTTCTCTCTCTCTCTCTCTCTCTCTCTCTCTCTAACACTAATAAGTGACTTGATATTACTTTCACAAATC
>OMKZ01019487.1:0-10211 GCA_900302535.1 Neoniphon sammara
GGGCTGCAGGTCGGCCATGTTGGCCACCAGGTAGAGGCCGTAGCGACGGGCCATGCAGCTCAGCCGTTGGAGAACCTGGGAGAGGAGAGCCGCACAGCCACACCCATTTATCATCTCTGGTGTGAGTGAGAGATACTTTTGGTGTAAATGAATGCTTGTCTGTGTACCTCAGTGTTGTTGTGTCTGCCTGGCTCCGTGCAGGGGTTCCAGCTCTCCTGCTGGGGGTCGGGGACTGTTTCTAAGTAGCTGGAGATGGACGAGCGGCTGAAGTTGAAACCCTGAAGACCGTCTTCTGGAAACACCAGGATCTGGGCACCCTGACAGAGGGGAGGGCAAAGACACAGGTGAAGAGAGGTAGATTTACAGAGTGATACATTTACATACCTAACAGTAAAATTATAGTTGGCAGTGGCAGGGTTTGCTTTGGGTAGTCATTGAAATTTCTACCTCCATCCCCAAGTTTAATCTTTTAATAAACCAATATACAATTATTTTTGCTTTTAATAAATCAAGAAGAAACTGTACTAGGCTGCTTAAGGTGATAAAGTATAATTTAACCATCACTTATTAACAGTTTGACATACTATTTAACACACAGACTAAAAGTAATCATACTGTTAAAGGTGTAAAACATGGACCTATGAGGTTTAAGCCAAGGTTAACAGGCCAGCCCTGATCTTGGGTGTATGTCCTGGGGATTCTCACAATTTTGGAGCAACAGTGAGTTTTCTGCCACACCCCCTTGATGTGTCACACACGGTGTGATACCTGAGATAATGCCCTCTGAAAAGCAGTAATAAATGCATTACAAAGCCCTGCCCGTACCTGCTCGGCTGCCCGGGCGGCTTGCTGCTCGTACACGTCCAGGTTTGTGTGCAGGTGCTGCAGGGCGGCGGGGCGGGACAGGCCCACATGGGGCTCCGGGTTCAGGATCACACGGTGCTCGTACACGGCGGCGATGTATGAAGGGCCGGTGACGGTCTCTGTTTGACTCTGCTCCGATGCGAGCAAAGACGGCCAGAGAAAGACACTGACGAACATAAACGCTTCTGCTGCCCTGAGTTGCATGGCGGTCGACTGATACTGATCACAAACCAGAGAGGGTCAAAAGTTACAGTTCAACTCAGGGGGGCGGACAGGTCTATGAGCTGAAAGACGTCAGCGCCAGTGACAGGGAACTGCTGATCTGAAAATAAAATAAACGGGGGCTGGGAAAAGTGGATGAAAACAATAAAGGCCACTTTGTTGGCCAATGCTACCGAAATGACTGATTGACGCTTTTCACTCCAGTGAAACCTGCCGTTTAAGTGCCCTCGACCAAAGCGGTGTTTTTCTGGTCCAGGGATGATGAAACAGGTATCTTTACATAACTACCTGGGGAAAGTCTATACCATCCTGTGGATCCAGAGTTGTATGGTTTCTCAGTCATTTTCAGTCTGTCGCTCGTTATAGAGCAGCTCCAAGTTTTACATCCTGTTGTCTTGACAAGAATATTAGTTGTGGTTTGGGACAAGAGTTATTAATTTTAATAATATAGGCAACTGCTGATGACACCACTAACATTAATATTATTCTGCATGGTGCTGGAAACATTTTAAAATGCTTTGAATATCTGCCTAATATCCAACTTGAAACTACCTTGCTCGGTCTACTACTATTAATAATTTAAAACAACTTTAAAACGACGTTACAAGTGAATACTAGGATCAAAATTCAGTAGGTTGTCTTAGCTTTATCAAACAGGAAGTGCCACGCGCATAACCCGGAACTACAATCACAATCTGACCTAGCAGCAAATGCATTTGTATGAGCAAATGCGACAGACATTCTTTAGTAGCAGCAAATAATGTAGAAAAGTGGATTAAACACATGAAGACTGTTTAGAGAAACAAATTCCTGCATATCTTTCTTGTTAGCCCGTCGCCGTACGTTTGTTACCCGGAAGCGTGTTTGCATTCGCATTAGCACAACGCGCACAGGATAATGGCTACAGCGCCTGGCCCAGGGTCAGCAGGAGGAGGGGGGGATGCCCCTGTTTCCAAATCCAATGAAATGTTTAAAAACTGCTGGAGCTGCCGGGCTCTCTCCGGCGGGGGACTGATCTTGTCTGCGGCTTATGTGTACAGTGGAGCCCGGAAAACGATGCGTCACGGCGGACCTACCAGCATGGGGACAGTGGCTCAGATTACTTTTGCTGCAAGTGAGCTCAAACCGCCTGACAGTCTGTTTAAGGTCGAGGTGATATGTCCTATTAGAAAAACAATGTCATACTAACCTGTGTTTGTTTTTGCCAGGCTTGGCTGCCTTGGGAATCGTTGTCATCACTGACCCTGTAGGAAAATCACACAGGAAGACGTGAAGACTTCGCTGTAGACAGATATGTAAAATAGCCCAAAATCTGACTGCTCAAAAGACTGATGGTTGTGTCAATGAGAAGAAACTGCACTTGATTACCTTTTGTCTCCATGTCTGTGAGGATGAATTAAAGTGAATTCTGCATAGAGCGACTGCAAATGCGTGTCACCTAAATATTATAAGGACAAGGAAAAAGAAATAACCATAAAACCACAGATAGGCTCGAGTCTTGGCTCTTATCATACAATGTAATACTGTATCATGAATTCACAGTGTTCACTGTACATTTTATATCGCAGTAATGTAACTGCGAAGAATGTAGAGAAAAGCATGAAACTTTTACTGTGTTGCCTGTGCAGATGGATAAAGCTTTCTGGAAAATATCAGTTATATAAAAATCATTTTTTAATGCAAAATGACTACATTGTAATTTTTTTAATACAGAAATGAAATTTTATGCTTTTCTTTTAATGTCACTTAGGATAATAGTGATGCATTATCATGCAATTTGAATCTTTTATATAAGTTTTGTAAATTATTGCATGATGGGACAAAAATCTCATAAAATCTTTCTTTAGTAATTATATAGTTATGCAAACATAATTTTTTATCCCACCATCGTTTTATTATTGTGGTTGCTTGAGCAAGAACACCTTCCACACTTTGCTTGCTTCTAAAAAATACTGTAGAAACTATTCTGTGAACACATTCACTCAAGGTTTCACTTACACCATTTTTAAACAAGACAAATTAGTCTAATTTGTCACAATTTTTATATTGTAGGCTATATGTACTTTTTTTTATGTAGATTTAGCTTTTTGAGTCTATAACTTCATGGCTGCCTGTCCGTTAGCTAGTAAAATGTTGCTGGTCTGACTCATGATTATAATGGAAACGTTGACATTAAGTCTAAAATATGTATAAATATGTACCCCTGCGGTATTTTTGTGTATGTAAAACAAACCATTAATATCTGCAGAGGTAAATATCAAAGCGAAAGTGAATTTTTGTGCCACCATTCAGAGAAACTGACATGTGAACTTATGGGATAATATCACAAACTTAAATTCCAACTGAGATTGAGACAAGGGCAGCACTTAGGCAGTTATGATCCTCTGAGTTAGATATTGCATGAACATTTAGTTCATTCATAAGTGTTTTGGAGATGATCTCTTCAGTTACTTAGTGTAGCTTGGCTTTATTACTCAAACGAGTCAGGCCAGGAGAAAGGCTATGAATTTAGGTAGGAGTTGAAGATCCATGCACCTCAGCCTATAGACACAACCTTAAGATTCATGAGAAGCATACTTGATGCAGCTAAAGGAACATCAGCGACATCAGTAGTGTTTTTATTAACAAAAATATACTCAATTTAAAGGACCTGTATGTATCAGAAACATCACATGTACAGCAAGCAAACACACTGAAGACACCACACACACTGTGGGTCAGTTAGTCTGAGTTAACTTTTATTAGTGTTATACTGATCTGAGCACAGCTGCTCCAAAGGAAGAGTTTGATAAGCATGATGCAAAAAACACCCTAAAGTCCTTTTCAGTCGCGTAAAATGACCATGACATTCTGATTGATTCTTTTCTTTTTTTTTAAGATAAAGAAAAATATGAAAATAGAGTTGACAGTACATTTAGGCACACTATTGACACATACTGTACACCGATATGCACAATTTTCATTATCATAGATTCATATATACTGGGGATTTTTTAAAAAAACAGACAAGCCTTCCTGTGTGGAGAGGTGTGCGGACAGTTAAAGGTGACATCACCACCTCCAGTATGGGGACAAAGTATTCACCTCTCTTTGACATCCAGAAAGGTTCAAGTTCATGTCCTCAAACTCAGCCAATCAGAGTTCACCAGGGCTGCTCAGTGCAAGCAAATCACAGCAGACGAAGGAGTTCCATCCAATGACTGCAGCAGAATGGGGCTCCGTTCAGCCAATGGGAGAGCCTCTCCCATGAGTCGCTACGTTAAGTGCTCGTTAGCAGTGAATCCACTGGTCACAGGACAGGGCTCTCCTGCGGGTCCACTGGAGAGGAGGAGAGGGGCAGCGCCTCCTGATTTCGGTTCGTTACGTCAAAAATCCTATCTGTTCACAGTCAATATAACAGGCTCCAATGCATAAAACTCCACTCGTGAATTCAAAGAAGCCGGAGCGTCGTCGTTTGAGGCCGACTGACCGAGCCAACTGAGCTAGTCATCAGGCTGCGACACAGAAAACCCCGGCCACTACCGAATCGGTATCCAAACCACTGATTCTCCAAGAGTGGGCGGGAGAAGAGAAAAAAAAAATTAAAAAAATAAAAACAACAAACCTCAGACTTATAAAACAAGTCTGTAAAATAAACATAGTACTTTTACAACAACGGAATGTAAGTTGTTGGGATAAGAAGACATTGCTGGGGAAGAGTTCTTTCACGTTTTCTACTAGTTCTCAAAACAATGTGGTTTACTTTTTTCAGTATACAATTATTCAAATACACATGCATTAAAGAAAAATATTGCACAAAATTAAAGACATTTTCTCTGAATAAAAGTGATTAACTAGGGATATATCTCCATATCTATCTTTTTTTTCCTTGTAACGTTCAGTCGTGTGAAGGAGAGCTACCTCTAGCGTGCGTCTCTTGGTCAGTATATACTGTATATAGTTTTAAGGCTGGTTCACTAGCTCACACTGGCACAGTTTCTGACTGGAGAGGGTTGCATCTTCGTGCTAAACACACACGCGCGCGCACACACTCTCAGGCCCATTCACACAAAATTCTAAAACGAGCAACATACAGACTAGACCATAGAGTACATTCTTTGAAGCATACTTCGTAGTACACTTAGACAGCCAGAGTTGAGCCTCCCACAAGGATCAACTGTAATACGACGCAGTCTGTTCACACAGCCTCACCTTTCAGGGAATTAAAGGTGAACGCTGCTTTCCTTTTTCACATGATAAAACGATACGAAGCACAGTAACGTTCACGGTATCCCGACATCATACGAGTTCACGTGTGTAAATGGCGTGAGCTTTGGTCGTCAGGTGTTATGACAGTAGCATTAAAGGGGGCGTGGCCTTTTCTTTGAGGATTACGGGCGGCATAGATAATGTAACACGCTGAAAAATAAAGTCTCAGGACATTCTGAGATAAGCCTTGATGCTGGAAAAAATGCTGACGATAAAAACAATTTGAGTCATGTTTGTTCAGTCACATTTTAAAAACAGCGCCTCTTAACCCAGTGCCATTGACATAATTGCTATGCAAACGCTTATAGCGTCATTTGCACGTAAGACTGTAGTTTACACCAATTAACGAGGGTAAATTTGACTACAGCTGAATGGCCAGTTCATTGAGATACTAGACTGCATTAACCCAGCCTATACTAGCCAAAAGATAAAAGCGGGAAGGTAAGGCAAGGTGTGGGTCTATGCTATCTACTCCTGCAGGTTAAAAACAATACAGTATTTGTGGTCTGCTTTCTGGACCAGGAGAAAGCAGCAATGTCTGGCCCAGCTAAAGCTAAATATGCAAAAAACAAAAAAAAGGGCAAAAAATAGATTAACTAAAACAAAAGACTGCCACGTTCAGTCTCAGTGGTGCAAATTAGAGGATTTGTGTGTGTGTGTGCAGGTGTGTGACTGAGTGAGAGGAGGGTGGAGTGTGTGAGTGTAGATTTGTTCACCATTCAGTATCTCTCCTGACAGGCAAGAATCAGCCAGAGAGCTGGAACGAGACAGTGAAAACAGGGGTGAGGGATGTGGAAGGGCAGAAATGACACACACACACACACTGACACACACTTTAACTTTCACATCAAGGCCCCCCCTCCCTTCACGCTCTTCACTCTCAAGTCCATGTGCATCTGCTTATGTCTGCGTGTGTGTTTGTGTGTGTGTGTGTGTCAGCTCGTCTCCCGTTGCCTCCGTCCTCTCCTGTCACCTCTTGAGGGAGGAGGATTTGAGTTTCTGGCTGTATCTGTGTGTGCGCGGCGAGCGGGAGTGCAGCTTGACGAAGAGCTCGGGGAACTTGTACTGCGGGAACATGGTCTCCAGGAAGCCCTCCAGGAAAACGTAGACCAGCCGGCGGTTCATGGGCTGGTGCTGGAACATGTCGAAGACGCGCAGGATGCCCTTCCGCGTGGTGTCCGCCCCGATGATGTGCTTCAGCTCGTCTGAGGCAGGGAGGGAGAGAAAAGAAACCAAGGAGTCACAACTAGTGGTGTGACAGTAGAAGTCATCGCTAAAGACGCCTCCAGACTTCCAGTCGCTGCGACACGAGGAGACACCGGTGAGGACGGTCCCGATAATATACGCCCTGTGATGCGGAGCGGAATGCCAGTTTGGATAAAGATATTTCAAGAACCAAGTGGATGTATGTGGGAGCTTTACAGCCCATGCAACAGCTTATATGTAGTTGAGCTCTATTGAATTAAAGCATTCAAATATGTATGGGTCACAGTTTTTGATGTAATTTGATGCCACTGCGATGTCACCAATTTATTGACCAATCACTGACAGGTGATGGTCTGCAAACTAGAAAAGACAAACCACAAAGTTCGCTGTGGGGGCCATCACAGCCCCTTTAACTCCAACTCAATTCACTGTGGTGATCTGGGTCTTTGCAACATGGTTGTCTTGCTCGAGGACACTTCAGCAGGACAGATGCATGTGAACACAGAGGCTTGGATCCCATTTGAAAAATTGTCTGTACCTGCTAGGCCACCTGGCCACCCTAATGATGCCTCTATTGGGAGTGTGTGTGCAGAAAACTGGCCCACCTGTTCCAGCCACAATTGATGCAGCGTAGTTTGCAGGGGAGTTTACTAAATTAAAACTCTGAATCTGTTCTGGTCTCCCTACTGAATGTTTCACAGAGTATCTTATTCAATACACAAAACAACATTAGGGAGATATTTATAATTTGATTTATGAAGAATTAATTAGTCATTATTTTGGACAGGAAAAATGATTCTGGGCAAGTAATTTTTTTGTTTACTAGCCCTCAACAGGTGAGGTCATTTCAGACTCTCTGTGTGTGTGTGTGTATGTGTGTGTGTGTGTGTGTGTGTGTGTTCACCTGGCATGATCCCTAGCAGGCTGGTCTTGGCAGCTACTCGTGTCCTCATGCGGATGTTCTTGTCCCGACGTGGCAGCGTCTCGGCCAGAATCCCGTTGGGCCAGTAAGAATCCCTACGTGGGGGCGGGGCCACAGAGGATTACTCACAACGCCACTGACCAATCACAGAGATACTTGAAAGAAAGGGGGAGGAGTTACCTGAACTTCTTGACGTAGTCCGCCACCTGTTCTGGTGAGGTCATGTAGTCCACATGATCCACGATTTTCCTGTGGAAAACAAGCAAAATATATATGTGGGTTTCTTATGCTAATTATAGCTAATTATTTGTAGCTTGTTCTGCATGAGCTTCTCTGAAGCTGAGGGTGTTTTCTATATTGGTGTTTGCTTGGGTAGAATTAGTTCAACACTCATTCTTACTATGTTTCTCATTATATGTTTGGTCGTAATACTTTATTTTGATAGAAATACCTAGAACAAGGTTGCTGTTTTTTTCATCTACAACATTAAAGGGATTCAAATCCTCCTGATCAAAAAACAATTTTACAATCAAAACCTATTATTCTCAGACCAAATGAAGTTATGCAAAATTGCTAACAGTATTGATATGTGAGATCTTTTGCTGCGTGGGGAACCACGTCAAATAGACATCTATGAACAATTTACAGCCTAACGATATAAATTAAATATTTAGGACATTAGCTGTGTGTGTCTCTCTCTGACCTGTTGATGGTGTCACCATAGGTGGCCCTGATGAGCTGCTGCAGCAGGTTCTTAATGTTCCTGCGCAGCCACTGGTTCTTCTCCTTCAGGTCAAACACCTCGTCCATCAGCAGCAGCATCACCCGCAGCGGGATGTTGTCGTCCACCTGCACAGACACAGACACAGACACACACACACACACACACACACACAAACACCACTGGTGAATGTCCATTTTACAAGAACAGTGTTTTGTAAGAGTTGCTATTGAGCCCCTACGAGAAACTACAGAAGCAGGACAAAAATACTCAAATAGTGTTTTTTTTTGTCTAAGAGAAAAATCACTTCCTGACAACAACCCAGTTCAGTCCATACACACAATACACACATGCACACAGACTCACATTGTCGTCAAGCTGGGCGGAGACTCTACAGTGTTCGGGGTCTATGTCGGACTTGGGGAGGAGTGGAGGCACCTGGGAAAGCAGAGGGGAGACATTAGATGAATTGACATGGCAGAGCAGTGAGGAAAAAGAAAGACAATGGCTGGAAACAAGTTTGTTGTTCTTCATAGAAAACAGAGGTATGCTTTGAAGCTGTATCACCAGAAGGAAGTTGTAAATCTGGAAGGTTTTATCAAACTAAATCAGTTTGATGCAGGCTCGCACACCATCAGAGAGAGTGTGCAGTTTGTATTTTTGAAATTCATGAAACAGCTGAAAGAGTTTATGTAACTGAAGAGCTACATGAAGGCTATATGACTACAGCAGTTGTGAACAAGAGGAATTGGTAGACCAGGACAGAATCGGAAATTAGATGTTTACTTTCTTCCGGTTCTCGATAAGTGCTGTGTCTCATGTTGGTACCTTGAATATGGACTGTTTAATGTCCTGGCCCAGCCTTTCTGACATGCGGCCCATGTTGTCAGAGACCTTGGTCATGCCTTCGGCCAGGCTGTCGGGCAGAGCCTTCACCGCGTTGGACACGTTCCTCATGGAGCTCCGCAGAGGGTTCACGAATGTGTCCATCTGATCAGACAGCAGGATAAACACATTTCATAAAACAGAGCTACAGTCACACTTAGTTCTGATTGGCTGAGCATATTCATGTTGAGCACATTGATGATCTGTTGTTACCAGAGATCCAGATGTATGCGTTCAGTTCAGTGTTATTAATGTATGTCTAACTAAAATTTAACAGTCATTCAGTTATTTTTATTTTAAAACATTAACTGACCTTGCGTGCAAAGTCTCCCTTGCCCTTGCTGTAGGCCTTATTCTCTAGGAAGTCGTAGACATAAGGGACCAGAGTGGGGCAGGCCTTCACCATCTCTGGATTGAGCAGCAACTGTAACACACACACAGTCACACACCATTATACGCTCACCAACATGCACCACAAAATTGGCATTCATAACTGAAAAACACACAAAAAATAAACACCCACCAAAACACACAGTTACCTGTAGGTAAGCGTTGAGGTCTTTTTTCCTCTTCTCCAAGAAGTCTCGGTCCATATTGTTGAAAGTCTTTTTCCCTGGCAGCTTGAGGATGGACGTCAGGTTCTCAAACTAGCAGAGAACACACACACACACACACACACGCACACACACGCACACACACGCACACAGTGTTCAGATGGAGACAAACAAGTGCATTGGTTGTTGCTGCATGGATAAACATTAGTGTTGTCTCCAATATTGTTCTGGGAAGGAAGGAGACTAGCACTGATCCAGACACAATTCAAAAACATAAATTCTCATCAACTAATATGCACATGTACATCATGGGAGTACAATGCCTGTTTACACATTACAAACATTACACATACAGCCATCTAAAACACACCATGTCTTCCTAACACACACACCTGTTCAGTGATCCTCATGTGGAAGTCGTGGAAGTCGGAGTAGCGGCGGTAGGTCTTCCAGCAGTCCTCGCTGCCGTCCTGGTTGCGTCTGAACACGGTGATGGCGTAGAGCGCGTAGGTCTTACCGTGGTCGTTGCAAACCCCTGCAGCACCCCAGAAGCCGGGGAGACAAGCGTCAGCTACCCCACCCGGCAATA
>OMKZ01019487.1:17287-35349 GCA_900302535.1 Neoniphon sammara
GAAGGGGTTACTCAATGCCTAAATACCTAAACAACACTTCACTGAATGAAGAAGTAAAGCAGCTGAGTGATACTGCCTGGTACAAACACACAGGAAATTGATTGCTAAGGCATCCAGTCTGAGGACACTTGTGCAAATCAATCATTTAAGCTTTAGCCATAGTATTTAAATATGGATGCAGCTGAGTCACATGAATAAATGTCATTTTCTCTCTGCAGCTGCCACAGTATTTCCATCAGACCTAAACCAGAAATCCTGTGGACCAAAGTTTGTCACACCAAATGCGCAGTAATCACATAACTGAAAATCACGCTAATCCAACTATGAGCATGTCTCTTCCCTCTCAAAGCTCAGGGAGAGAGAGAGACAGAGAGGCAGAGCAAATGTATTATGAAACGTGGCATTTGAATGTGAATGAGCGCAACAGAGAGCGCGGGTGAGAATGAAGAGAATGAGAGAAAGGCAGAGAGAAGGCGCCAGAAACAGCAAGACCGCGCGCTTAGTTCAGAGAGCGTAGCACCGGGGTAACCTGGGGTCACATGTGGCCGTGCAGAAGCTTGTGGCATGCATTCTGCTGAAAAGACTGTAGTGTGCAGTCTGAGGAGTGGAGAGAGGAGAGAGAGAAACAGTGTCATCTGACCATCACAAACTGCTGTGTCTGCACTTAACTCTGCCAGCCTCGCAGCCACACCTTTAAAGCTCTTTTTTTTCTTTTACGTGTTGTAACCTCAGTGCAGGATGGAAAAATTAACAGCGAGCACCAGACAAAGCGCAATCAATCTGTCTTTTCTGTCTGTGTCTTTGACTGCCAACAAACCATCATTTCTGTAGTCTATCTGAATAATTGTTTAGTGAGATAAATATGTAAATCCACTGCCAGGACCTGCACCAGTCAGTGGGTGAAAATATTACTTTTCAGTTCTGCAACAGTCTTTCCGTTTTGCATAAGCCAAATGACACACACACATGACCTTGACGCAACACTACCTGCCTAACAGCGCACAAACGTTCAGTTCAACTTTCTGTCAGTTCATGACAGGATCTGTCAGTCATGACTAATCCAATGACACACAGACAGAACAGGAGCAGCACACTTCCTGAGGACACCATGTGAGGAAGCTTTAGGGGGCCATGCAGTGTTTGATAGCGAGGATTACCCTCTGGCCCGGGGCCAGTAACTTGTTAACCCAGACAGGTTATTGGTCAGACAGTGGCCCGATTGGGCCGGCGCCAAAAATGTCTCTATACATCACCCAGCAATAATTATGTTATCTATGGCTCGATCCTGTGCTACTGGCCGACTATCCTCTGTGCAGGGCTTTTTCTGACCAATCAGACTGAACGCCACCTCAGTGGCGTTCAGAGAGCAGTTTGGAGTGATGGTGGTGGGAAATTCAATGTACAAAGTGAAAAGTCTACTCCCTTCAGCGTGGAGGTAACAGTTTCCTGTTTCAATTCTGTACAGTTTGTACCATTTGTCAGTGATTTCAGATCAAGGCGGATCAACCAGGCTCATTGTTCTTGACAGCCGTCAGCCCTGAGCCTGTAAGTCAGCAGAGCAGGAAGCTGACAATCCCACACCAACGTCCCATTAATGTGTTGAGAGACTTAATCAGCCTTATCAGTCTCCACTGTAATTTGTTTTACTTTTTTGCCCATGTTACAGCCGGTTATTTTTACAGAAAAGCTTCAAACAGTTAGTTATGAGTCTCAGCTACAAATATAACAAATGCAACAAGTACTTTGCAACTTTACAAAGTTATTAAAAACTATACATTTCATAGTTTTTCACAGTCAATCAACTATTAATTATTTCTATATTTAGGTTGTATCTTGTGAATGTCATGAATTATTTAAATTAAATCTGGGCAATAAATCGCTATTAGATATCTTCTAGGGATATCGTAATGGGATTTTGGATATCGTAATATGATATTGCGTAAGTGTTGTCTTCTCCTGGTTTTAAAGGTTGCACTACAGCAAAGGGATGCAACTTTCTGGACTTGCTGCTGTTCATCATGTCCACATTACTGTTTATCAGAAATCTCTTGTAAATATCTTATGAAAACAGTCATTCCTACAATATCGTCACAATATTAATATCGAGGTATTCGGTCAAAAATATTGTGATATTAGATTTTGTCCTTATCACCCAGCCCTAATTTAAACATAAGGAAAAGTGGTTATCACACAGGGGTTCATCAATGCACTGCATGCAACACTCACAAATGCGCATGCACACACACACACACACACCTGTTGTAGTGGTTCATCTATGAAGCTGGAGCCGGTGAGTCTCCTGTCAATCTTTATAGGCTTCAGCTCCAGCTTCATCTCATCCAACGTCTGACAGAGAGAGACAGAGAGAGGCACATTAGTTAAATCAATGAAAACTTTTATCATCTACATGGCAACTGACTGGCTGAGTGCATCAAGGGAGAGAACCTGATCAACAACTAACGATTCTGTTTGTTTTGGTGAGGTCAATCCATCAGTGTGGCAGCGCATGTAACAGAATCTGTGTGTGCTTTTGACAAGAACATGTATGTATATGTTTACCTTCAGTATACCAGTTTGCGTGGGCAGCAGGTAGGAATGCTCGCACTTTTCCAGGTGTTTCTCGGAGTTGATCTTCCCATACAGCAGAGTGACCGCAAAGCCCCTGGAAAACAGAAGTGAGTGCAGGAGATCGGCTAAAAACGGCTCTATCGGGCTGCTGGGAGGAATACTGTGGTTACTGTGAGAGAGCAAGGCTTATATAAAGAAGTGTCTGGTTCACGAGTCTGCCACTCACCCTCCAATGAAGCAGAAGATATAAAAGGCCAGGTAGAATATGGCGAAAGGTCCAAAGGTGACGAGGAACAGCACGACTCCAAGACCCCCCCATCCCCAGATGGACAGACTGGCCTGGAACAAAAACAAAACACAGGATAAATGCTAAATGCTCCATGGATTACAGCTTGCATTTTAACCTGTAAAGCCTTGTTGACTTTACTGACATAGGTATTATGCAGCCATTTGACCTGGCTACTGCAGGTTTCCCTGTGGCTGAGGGTGTGAGTGCAATGTGCATGATACTTGGGGATAAAATAAAAATCAAAAGCAACCGTCTGACTTTGACTAAATGAGGGGGTTAGGCTGTTCTGCTATACATCGATGTCTGCTCAGAGTAGAGAAAATGTGCAGTTCTTTAGATGTCAGCACAGGAAAAAGATTTCAAAAAGATGTTTGCTGGCAAGAGCTGTAAGAGAATATGAGGGACAAAGACTGAGCAAATTGTGTGTGTGTGTGTGTGTGTGTGTGTGTGTGTGTGCGCGCGCATGTCTGTGTGCACACGTGTGTAACATCCTCAGGTTTCCTGTTATTGTCACTGCAGGAAACTAAGCTCTAGTTTCCAGCTAGCAGTCTCTCTCTCTGACCAAGTGGACTACATAAGCCAACGAGCTGATGCATCTAGGCTATCCAATCCTCTGTTCAATCACATGCAAGGCCCATGCTAGAAAAAACATTATTTCATTTATAACTCACCAGAAAAGCAAATGTTACTTTTAGCCACTCAACAGTTCTGGTCTTGGAAGGCCAGCCAATCTGGCAGGCCGCAGGTAGACCGTCAGTGTAAGAAGCACTGGCACAGATAGCAGGGCTAATACCCTCTCACGTCAGCTAGTTGAAGGCTTTTAAACTGGAGTGACCTCAGGGTCAGCAGCTGATGCTCGCTCACGTTACAGTTTCTACAAGGTTTCATTTTCAGTCATGCAATGTGTAAAAATGTTTCTTTGTAAAATTAATAATTTTAGCAACTGATCCACAAAGGAAAATATTCTTTTCACTTATTTTTCTGCACAGGGATGTACAACCAAAACAGCATTGGAGCTTGTGGGGACACAGTGTTTTGCTCAAAAACGCTAATTATGGTTGGCATGGAGGCTTGAGCACAAGTCCTCTGAATGAAAAATAGTCTCTCACTCACTATCCAAAATTAACTGTGCACTCAGCTTTGTTATGCATTACTGCAGTAAGAAAGGCAAGTTTCAGGCAAGTACAGGTGTGTAGGTCCCCATGTGTGTGCGTGTGTCTCACTGGGGGTTCCCTGTGAAGGATGGGCCTGCCACAGTGCTTCTCTGCAGGCAACTTTCACACTCCAGCAGGTGCAGGCTGGACAAATGAAACTAGGCCATGCAAAGCTTACCAAAGTACCATATTAAATGCAGTGTCATGAGGTAAGGTGAAAAAAATGTCTATCTACACAGCCCATGGTGACATACACACTCACACACACACACACCTATATAAGCTCACACTGGCAGTGGGGTCATCAGATAGTGGTGTTGAGAGGCACAGTGTTCAGTGTCTGATCATCAGCAGCGATGATTTCGGCTGGCCTGGATTCAGACTTGAGTTCCTTAGATAAGAAGCTCCACTGACAGACCCAGATAGGGGCAGACAGAGCTTCCTCAGGATACTGACACATTGTTCTCTCTGCCACAGACAGCTATGGACAATCGGATGACACGCATTAAACTGGCTGCCAACTATGTTGCACTCAGAAACATGGCCCAGTGAGCTTACTATGTATAGCATGACCACCATACACAGGCAGGCTATTGTTGAGAAACGATGGTGGGCGAACTACTGTCGAGGAACAGGGTCAGTTTGTCAGGGATTCACATGGTGGGCTAGGTGGTTCTCCCAACACACAAACTGGCAAAAACAACAACTAGACTAATACTATCTTAGTGGTACCATGTTTAATTATAAATGTGTGAATTGCATTTTGCTAATATGTGCAATAGATTTGTTTAGAATTTATTTTGGGAAATTTCAGCAAAATCCAGAGGCACAAGTGAGCTCCCTCCAAGGCACAGCAGCACACCAGTTGAGTGTCACTAACCACAAAGCATACTGTATACGCTAAAAACCTGATTCTGCCAATGATAGTCAGACCTCCCGACCATGCACTTGTTGACCGATGGTGAACTCATAAACCAGGGGTCATCATTTTCGGTCCTTGGGGACGTTCTGAAACCCAAGCTTGCCCATCAAGCTCGGCCCCTGTCAGGGTCTAGGCCAGAGAAAGACAGAGTGCGTGGTTTTAAACATATGGGCTACTAACTTAGAAGTCACAATATAAGCTCTAGACATGACTTATAACACATGAAGCATGACAGATCATGTCGGGGCTGTAGAATGTGTCCAAACTGGCTGGGCCTCTTTCCCAAGCCGCTACTGGCTGGAACAATAGCTGTAATGGAGGGTTAGGACTGGGATGAGAACAGGGCTGGCTACAGCAGAAGACTAGTCCTATAGTTAAGCTAGGAGTGGTTGAAATACAAAGGAGGGCTATTCACAGATCTCTTTGTTCCCGGCAACATGCTCTGACTATCTTGAACGGACTGGACTATGTCCTGAGCTCCGACAAGTAGATGAATGTCTTTCGTCACAATGATCAGGTGCAATAATGTCTCCATTTACGAGAAAGCCACTTTGAACTCCAACTAGACCTTCATCAACGTTTGCAGCAGCTTGACCTGTAGTAGCACGACTAAGCTGTTTACCTTTCACCCTCACTTGTCTGAGTCACAGTAAGCACAGAAACTGCAGGAACGCTCCACTGTTGACAATGTTCAGAGCCTTTCAGCGGTCCAATACAGTCATCATTCACATATTAATTACTACCAGGCCTGGGCTACGTGCTAGCAAGTGACTGACACACACACACACACACGATAACGGAGAGTGATAATAAGGCCTCATGACTTTCCATATCATTCTTAAGTAGCTACTAGCCACTGAGCCTCTACAGTGAACAGCCTAGACTTGAACGACATGTTAGCAAACCTTGGTAAACAAGACCCACCTTGCCAGTGACATCAATCGGACCTGGCTCAATTATTTATTGAATCTCTTTAAATTACTCTGAGTATCTTCTTGGGCCTGCTTGCAGTGCTAGAGGGCAGGGCGAATGCTTCACAGAAACTACATGACAGTGCTTCCTGTAAATATTTTGGAAAATGTGAAGGCTGGGCGCACTTTTTGTTCTGATACTGAGGCTCAGCCCTGGGCCCATTCCAGGGTGAGTTACGGCTGAAATCACAGTTCATGAGCGGCTCTTAATTGGGCAGTAATTGTGCTTAAATTTGCAACTGTGCATTTTTCTGGTCGTGAGGGCAATTTTCCCGCTGTGGGGAGCCAGTGCGGCAAAATTAATGTGACGGATATAATGTCATATAGGCAATCCCTCAATCCCTGAGAAAGTATTTGAATGCGCTTCAAAAGAGTAATCCAAGTCAGTTCTGACGTCAATAGTGCCAGTGAGTCTGGAGCCTATCAGTAGGCCTGCGGCCTGTGTGATGAGGTGATGAGGCTGTGGAGGCTTGGCGCTCTAGGAGAGATGATAACTGACACTCTTGAGTCATTACAGCTTACACAGGGCTTTAAACATGGGCCATCTGTTCCAGTAATCAACACCCAAGTCCAACGGGAGCACACAAACATAAACATCAATGCAATTCTTTACGCAACCCATGTTAAATGGACACACAGGCATGAGTGTAATAACAAATACAGTCTGTAAGCAAAATACCTGCACATGTACATCAACGTCCCTTCATTAAATTTTATGCAGGCAAAACCCAGACTGTCCAGAAAATGATTTGTAATCAGTGACTAGCACTTCAAAGAGCAGCTCATCTTAACACACACACACACACAAACATTTCTCCTGATCAGTAAGACAGGCTCGTCACTGTCTGCTAATACATTCACTCTGATCCTCCTGTACCTCCGAAAACCCACTCATTTTCACTCCCTCTCTCTCTCACACACACGCATAAACAATGGCTGGGGGAAACTCAACTGTGCATAATCTGAATGCTTAAATACACGGAGGCATAAAGACACATTTCAAGACAATCTTGAAATGCATACCAGTAGATGTCCTTGACTCCAGCCACGTTCATAAACACACACACATAATCACGCACACTCTCACACACAGCTTCTTATCAGAGGCTTGGAGACAGAATTATCACTTCCCAGATTCTTAGGCACAGCACACAAACAAACACACACACACACACACACACACACGCACCTACACACATCCAAGCACACACGCACCCATAGATCTATGCACGCACCTATGCACAGGTCCACAAGGCTTTGCTGTAACACCAGTCAGGGTGGCCAGTGGGTGAGGTTAACTCAGCCCATTAAAGCTCTCCTGTGGGAGATCCATGGTTAATGCCTGAGAGAAAGTGAGCAGGGAGGTCAACACCTGACCAGGCTGCTCTAATCCACTAAGACCACCATAATAGAAATAACTACCATCTTAGCTTTAGGGTAAAATCCCTAGGGTGAGAAAGACTATATCAATCAGAGCTGTGTAATTAAACCAAAAAACTGAAATTGCAGCAGTGAAAGAGACAAAGCGTGAAAGAGACTGGTATTTGGGGGATTCAGGCTTACACAGGGTGGTGCACACAGGGCTGAGATGAAACCAAGGCCACCACTATCCTCTTAGCTAGGGGCGGTCTTACCTCTGACTCAATCATGTTCTTTGACAACATTATGTAGCTGCTAAGCCTGACTCAGAACTACACACCACTAGTTAAGCCATGTTACACCACTTTGCTTTGATTAGAGCTAAAAATACAGTGGGACTTTTTTGTTGTCACTGTCAACAAGTATGTCCTTGATTTTCCATGTGTTACCAAGATAATCCCACCCAAACAACAGGTAGATTTCATATTTTCTGGCCTACAGGCTTTAGTTCTAACAGACACCTAGAGTATTTCTTACATTTCTTATGCTAATTATTGCTCTATAAAATATGTTAAAGTATGTGTAACAAAAGATCAAAATAGTCATAGGTGTTAGTAAATTTGAAGTACAGTCTAGTTAATCTGGAAAAAGTATACGGCTACAGTATGTTTAGGTACGGAAAACTGTCAAAATGTTGCTGAAATCTTCCCCTAATATGTAATGGGCTGTCAGGAGGTTGGCTGGACTCTAACCAAGCAGACTGTCTGACCTACTCTGTCATCTGAAGGTGATCAGCCCATTTCCTCTGACAAAGAGCTGACAGCCCACGGTAAGTGACATACAAGGCAGTCAGCACAGCAGACCTTGGACAAATCTAGCTGCTAGCTGATTTAAAATCTGTACTGTACAATCCCCACACTAACAAGCCCTCGGCTACGCTTACTGAACAAAATTAACATAATGTGGAGCAAAAGGGGAGCAAACATGCATGGCAGATGGGCAAGGCCAAAATGATCCGCTGCTCAACAAGACGCACTGAACTCTATTTCTCACCTGATAAAAATCTGACAAGGAAACTCTGAAGAACTGCTCCTTTTATGTCTTCTGAGATAAGCTAATTTTGGTACTGGATCAGTGGAGTCTCTAAGAAAAAAAAAAAGTTACTAAAACAGTAACAAGTGAGGTCCTCGTATGTACGTTAAGCACAACATCCAGCCTAACCTCACCCATCTAAGACCATCACGTCATGTGTGAAAGCATTTTACATGAAATGTAGTATGTTTGAGCTCAGCACGAGCCACGTATTATTACCACAGCAGCGCAGGTTCGATTTCCTGTCTATCTCCACTGTCACTGTCAAATAAAGCAGAAATGGGTTTTTTTCAAATAAAAAGTAGTATACAGTAGTACAAAGGAAATCACTTGCACTGATTAAAAATAAATAACACGGCAGTCTTAAGCGTTCTGTTTGAAAGGGTCTTCTGAGAGTTGCTCACACGTAACATCACTTTTCACAGGTCTGAGGTGTGGGTTAAAATGTAACATAAAGGTTCATGGATTGTTAAAAATGTCAGAGAGTGAAAATGGAAGGAAGCCTTTTCTATCAGCACCCTGAATATGATCCTGATATATCTCTTGAAAGGTGTCAGCTTCTCCTCTCTCTTGACAGGGCAACTACTCCTAGAGGCAGGAGGCAGGGAGAGAGAGGAGTACTGGATGACGAGCAGGCTTGATGTGAGCACCATGCCCGTCTTAATGTCCCTCAAGCTTTGATTAAGACACCTTAATGAGATTTGGCCGGGAGAGGAGCACCCTTTTCAAAGGCAGAGAGGTAAATCTGTGTTGCTACGGTTTAATAGACAGTGTGGTCACTTCTGCCTTTAACTGGCCAATTCAGCATATAAAGGTGTATTCAACAAGCTGTCTGGGGGAACTCCATTTGCTCAGAGTAAACTACAATTGCACAAGTATGAATGATAATTCCTCGCCAATCTTTGCAGCTGAGCTTGAGTTGATGTGACCCAAGACAGAACCACTAGATAGAGGAGCAAGATCTTCAAGAAGTCTCACTGTGCAAACACATCTGTGTAAGCCAAAAGACACAACTGCAAAACATGACATTTCACATTATCAATCGGTCAGTTATGTTTACTGTATGTCTGCAAGCGCTGGTTTACATTAGCAAGTAAAATTCCTTGCTGAATGTACATCCAGTAAATCTGAGTTTGGAGGGCTAAAACACAATGTCATATCACTGGAAGCAAAATCATGAGAGGTGAAGCAGCTGGAAGTGACTGACCAAAGCCAGCAGGTTGGAGAAGCAGAGGAGCCTCCACTTCCTCTGGTAAGATCTAGCATGATGATGACAGCACTTGTGATGAATGAGAGGGGCTATCAGACTTTAAAGTTGTGAGTGAGGGGTCATGTCTAACACACTACATAATACATTGGACCTTGCTTTGCATGCTAAGTCCATAATACGTTGAGGTTTAATTAAAGATGACACTGCAAAGCTGGTGCAAAGCCTAAACATATCGCGAGATGGTCAGATATAGCCTTATTATCACCTCAGAGTACAGGCTACACTTAAGAGCAACTCTTTACACAGAGATAGTGGCGAGCTGTAGTTTCAGGCCCGGCAGAGCACTAAACAGAAGTCACCACAGTGTCATACATGTAGAACAGTACAGTGCAGGCTAAAGCTTCATTACCAAGGCTGAACCTCTGCCTAAGCTCCTGGAGAGGTGCTGAGATATGCTAAGGTCACCTGCCGCTCAGGTGATGTAGAGTGTGTGTCCTGTCTGCTTATCAGCAGGTGTCATGAAGAACGGGTTATGTATTGAAAATGGGCTTAAGCAGGGCATTAAGTAAGTACAGAAGTATGTAGTGAGACACGGTATCCCGTGATAATTGCACCAAACATACCATATTATTACAAGTCACACTACGCAAGGCCTGCCATACATAGTGGTCACAAAGCAAAACGTGACACCAGAATCCAGTGTGGCAAACCATTTTGCTATGGCCAAAGAAACTGTAGCAGGCGAAACCATGTGTACTGGCCAGCAATAATGCATTTATTAACAGATAACATGCGCTAAAGATTTCCCATCAATATTTCGAGGTATACACCGTTCTCAAGCCGATGACAGTTTTAGATAGCTAAAAGGGACAGAGAGCTACTATGGCTGGCACTCGTGCTAAAGGCTGAATGCTGTTGAAAACATCACTACCGGACAGCTGTGCACTACCATTAGCAGGATGCCTCACAATGACCCTGACGGACTACAGACTACAAGAATGCCAAGACAATGCCACATCTAACGTTAAATCATCCTATCAACTGGTGCTGCTCCTTACGCTTGCTAACTACCTAGCTAACGTAAAAGACAGGAGTGTCGACTTGAAGCAGCAGCTCAGACAGCCGGATGATAAGCAAGTTCCGTACCCCACACCTGTGCAGTTTGCCCACCCACCCTTGCAACCTTGCTGATGAGAAACAGCCAACTTTCTCTCAGCTGTAACGTTAGCCATCTACCTAGCTAACCGGCCAAATGGCTAACGCCCATCTCACCTGAATTTGTTGTGACACAGAAATTCTTCTTTGATGAACCTTACTCATAATCTAAACGCATATTATCGACATTGCCTATGTCGAGCTAATTCAAGCACGGCGTTGACAGTACGGATATCCTGAGCTCATCGTATTAGCTGTGTAATCCTCGGCTGACTGCCACTTAGCAGATGCTTTTCTGAAACCAGAAAGGCTGTCTGCCGTGCTGAGCGCCGCCCGCCCTGCCAGGCTATGTGTTTACCTGTGAGGCTAAAGCTAAGGCGCTAGCAGCTGAAAGCTAGCCAGCCAGCTAACTGTCACTGGGAAAACAAACTAGTGTAGGCGCATCTATTCCGCCTGTGCGAACTTACCTCTGCAAACATCGTTTAAAAGGCTGTGTGTGCGGTGGCTTTGGCTAACCCCACCACATTGTAACATGCGAATATGAGGTTATTTTCTCGTTTAAAAACGGTTGTATTTCCACTCTCCGTACTCTGTTCGGAACGTCGCCATGTTGCAAGGTTTACGTCTCGGGTTCCCCGTTTGTGGACGTCGCCCTGCGATTGGCTGAAAAAGCTATGACGTGAAAACACACCCGTGACTGATTGACAGATGCAAATACAACGCAAATCTTGATTGAGTGACCCAAATATAGTAATAATAATCACGGAGATCAGGTAATTCTCATACTGTTTTACCCCAGTGAAACAATCCAGGTATCAAATAATGATCCAAAACACAGCCGCATGGTTTTGATCCCTACCATGCTGTCAGAATATAACCTACTACACATCAGTCTGCTTCTGCATTCAGCATAATCTTGACGGTACTGTCAGAATATACACCTTTATTCTGACAGCATCCAAGAGTCAGAGGACCCCAATATTCCCATATATCTAAGGGGCTTAAATTTGATAAAATACTGTGCTACAATTTATTTAATACACAGGATATGCACGCAAACTGTTTCCAAAGACTTGCTGACATCTAATTTTGAGTCAAAATGAGCTCGTTAGTGTATATTTAACATGCCCTCTATGGGCATGTTCGAGTATTTTGCTTGATAAACGAAACTCAATGACTTCCAGTTGCTATTTATTTTTAGAGTGCTATAGCCATGCTGGTATCACCCTAATATTTATCACTTCAGTCAAGCAAATCACCTTATCAGTATTCTGCACCAGTCTTGTACAGTTCTGTACAGTCTTGTTTAGACCTCATGGTTGACTGGTGGCTACCTGCAAACCCAGATACACTGCATAATTCATTGCCCTACTGGCACCTTCATTAACTGAAGCTATACCTTACACCACCTGTGGCCTGACAGAAAGAGAAAGAGGGAGAGAGTGAATGGGGCAAGGCAGGGGTTAGAGACAAAGGGACAGAGACATAGAGACGGAAAGTGATAGAGAGAGATTACTAGCTGAAAGAGATCCTGCTCATTTAAAGGTCTCTGTGTTGTTGTGGATCACAGTACCTGTCTCCAGGTGGGCAGAGCCCCAGCTGGGTCACACAGCAGGCAAGGGTGAAGCAAAATAAAGTCCCTGGCTCCTCCAAGTCCATAAGAGTGTGCTGCACTCACCAGGTTGCCCATTTTTTCAATGTCCCAGTGCAGGCAAAGGACATCTTCCTTGTCCTCTAATTCCTCTCATGTTCAGTAGGTGTGTGTGTGTGCGCACGCACGCATATGTGTGTGTGTGTGTGTGTGTATTACAGAGAACACGGAAGAGAAATGATTGTTGCCTTCATGGTTGACAGCACAAGACTGGAGCACCTTGCACAGACAAGTTAGTTCAGGTCCTGTCTCTCTCCCCCTAGTTTCTCCCACCCACTATCTGCTCCCCTCTCTGTCTCACAAACACTTTTCTCTCTCTCTCTCTCTCTCTCTCTCTCTCTCTCTTTCTCTCTCTCTCGGTTATATCACAAGATTCAGTAAACTTTGCCCCCCTGCTTCGAGGAAGCGTTAAAAGGTTACAAGTGAAACACGTGACAGAACCGCATTGCGCTCTGTATATATTTTAAAATAATAATTAAACTATAATAGCGGATTAAAGTGTGCAGCCTGAATTCACGTGTTCTTGCTTTCTGAAAACAAGTTGAATGCCATACAGTCACCACACTCACACCATGATGGAACTTCTGGCCAATAGATAGATAGATAGAGAGAGAGATTGACAACATTAATGAAGGCCCAGATTGCTTTAAACTATAATCCACCCATTTTCTGTAGGCTCACCTGGCCAGTTTTTCCAGTATCTTTCCCTCATCTTCTGTTTTCAGGTAGAGGTAATAGATGAAATCTGCTCACATTTCTCACACTAGTGAATATTAAATCTGTCCGAATATAAGAATAGTAAAATATTCATATTAAATTCAGCTATTACAGCTATCACAATGAAAATATGTATTCAAACCAAATTTTCTGATATCAGTGGTCTGTAATATATACATTAATTACCAGGGAAATTACATCAAAAAGTTACAGAGAGAAAAGAGAAAAAACAAAGAGAGAGAGAGAGAGAGAGAGAGAGATTTTGGATTATTTTACTTTTCCATTTTCAAAGACCTTTAAAAGCTATTTTCAGAAAATTTAATTGTACAAAAATTGCCCCCCCCCCCTTTTTATACTCTACTTCCTGAAAGATTTAATGCCCACCCCTGGGAGCTGGGAGTGCAGGTGGCGTTACTGGAGAACAACCTACAATATTAGATCCTTTACCACCACAAGAGGGCGCTGCCACTCCACCAACAACCCCTGTTAGGGGTCACTGCATGGTCTGAAAACAAATAGTGGTGGGATGTCTCACATAAATCACCTTTTGCATACCACTCATTGTTGCACAAATATCCAACAATTGCTTGGGAAAAAATAGTATTAATCATCGTAATAATCTACATAGATGATGTATCAAGAGGACTATGTGTATTATGAATTATAAAATCAAACATGCTGTCTTTAAAAATGTAAATAAATAAATAAAAACATGCAAGCAGACATTTATTACAAGAACTCACTGTTTAAAATGTGACTGTGGTGTGTTATGTGTCTGCTGGTTGCACATTGTCCTTTTCGTGGTGTCTGTTGAAGCTGGGATGTTTCACACATCGGCCTGTGTAAATACTTTGGATGACTTTATGGTTAAGTCTGTTGCTTCATATGTCAAAAAGCCATTTATCATTTAATGAGGGTCTTTAAATTATTTCCTGAACCAACACAGTCTATTGCCTGTCTCTCTGTTTGTCAAGGCAGCGAGTGACCTGAGGCCTGATGGCCTGGAGGAGGACCGGTGTGTCAGAGTTCAAAGGTCACGAGGTGGAATGTGGCAGCCTATGGTAACTTAACAGTGAAGGAAATGCACGTATGTACATCGTCACTGTTGAATCTCCAAGATGTCGTTTTACCGGGAACTCAGCCTTGTTTTCACCTTAACTGCTGTGTGTCTTTGAGTTTATCCAAGGAGTTTTGAAAGGGTTTCATAAGACCAAGAGTTTGCGTAATCTTCCCAACCCAAAGAGCCTGGAAACCTTCAAATGACCGCCAAGATTAGAGTTAGAAGGTTTTCTGCGATATGTCACAGATAATTTATGCTCTTTGTTGGAACATGATGCGTGTCTTCACTCTGTGTGTGTGTGTATGTGTGTGTGTGTGTCTTGCCATTAGCATGTGGTGGCAGGGTGACACAAGGTAGATTAGGGGTGGCACTGGCTAAATGTTTGCAGATGAGGACTCCCAATATCTAATCACCACGGTAACAAGGGTCACCGGGGTGGGCCATCTACCCCGAGGCAGTGCAGGCAGTAATAGAGCAAGATGTTTACTTCTAAATCAAACCGTTTGTGGGTATGTGAGCGTGTGTGTGTGTGTGTGTGTTGGTGTGTGTATGAGTGTGTGTTGTCCCTTGACCGCTGGCTCGGGGGGGGAAAGTGCGGTTGGCCAAACAGTCGAGGCCAGAAAACTCCACGGGCTGTTGCCCTGCCAAACCCCACTTAACACAAGCCTCTCCCCCCTGACCTCAGCAGAAACCCCACAGTCACTGAGCTGCCAGGAACTGAGTGGTCACTTCCTGGTGTACCGTGATCCTGCAGATCTGTTCGTTCTAGTACCGTGTTCATGTTCTTGAGGTCTGATAGTGACCACAGTCACAAATGCACACCATAAGTCTGAGAATTTGCTGTGACTAAAACGATCTTTCCTTTCGGTGTCGACTATTCCATGGTTCAAAGCTTTCCAAAACCCCACAAATCAACTGTTCATCCTATTCTGACTACTAAATCAAAAGATTAGCTTGTTTACAAATTGATGGCAAAGTCACTGGAAAGAGGTTTTACAGTGTCCGTCGCCGCCAATACGTGTTATGCTGAGTGTTTCTTGTGTTTGCTCATCCTATTCTAATAAACCTGAGACAAAATTGCTGTTTTTATTCTCTCTCTCACCTTGTACAGAAAGGTAACACAGCCACATAGAGATAGAGAAGATATATGTTTCACTTTTAAATAAATTCAAATAAACCTGCTTTTCATCCATTTATGAAATTCCATAAATGTGGTCTGGGGATCCTGTGGGCAGGAATACCACAAGTCTTCGGGGAGCGTCGCTGGGGGAATATTTCCTGGAATTTGGAACAGCCTGTGCAACCTCAGCAGAAGCTCATTTGGAGTTTGAACGCAGCTCATTTTGAGATAACGCAGGTAGCAGAGCTTTTTGTTTCCTTGACTGTTACTCTCTTGTGGGCTTGAAATGAAAACAATAGATTGTGAGAGGAGGAGGAGGAGGAGGAGGGCGCGCAGGAGGAGGAGAAAATAGCGAAGAGGAAAAAGAGGTGCATTTTTCAAATGGTGAATAATTTGTCTGCTCTGACATGATGCTGCGCAGGACCACTTCCTGCGGCTCAGGTTTCGGTGTGTGTGTGTGTGTGTGTGAAGGGGGGAGGGTGCACTTCCTGTACCAACTCCTGATTTTGGGGGCCCTGGATTTGTGGTAAGGTTGGAAAGGAGAAAGAGGCGCTTGCTAAAAGATTCTAAAACATAGTTGTTTGTTGTGAAGCTGTGCAAACGAGAGTACAGCGAGTGTAGATAGAGGAATTTACATTGAGAAATTTGGCATCAATTAGCCATTTTAAAGAGTCAAAATAGTTGCAGCATCTAAGTTTAAGCAGCTACAAGGAGTTTTTAACTGGTTATGAAACGGTCTCAATTTGATATTGATGCCTCTATATGATCTACATAACGTCGCTGTCCAGTCAAAACCTTGTATCTCCAGTTTTGGTGATTTTAATGTTTTAGCTTAATTTGAATATTTATCCGCTCCTCTATGGGTTCAGAAAGCTCTACAACCCTTGGGGTTATGAAACCTTTACAAAACTTATTTTATGAATTGAAAAATGTATGGTCGTCAAGCTAAAAACAAGACTGCTTTTCTTCTGAAAAGTTGCCATTTTGGAGATACAATTTTTTCAACGGACAGCAAGCAAACCAGACCATCAGCGAGAATATTGGCTTTTTCCATATAGTTATTCTAAATGCCTTCCACCGGGTCAAATTCCCCGCAAAATCAGACAAAAAGATTTACAGCACGCAGACCAGAAGAGCCTATGTTTACATTACATGCAGCATGATGAGGGAGAACAAAGATGTTACTAAAACAAGGGGGGACATTTCTCTTTGATAACATTAGACTTGTCAGCTTCCTGGCTCATTTTAAAAAAGATGAGAGAAAAAGAGAGAGAGAGAGAGAGGATGGTTGAGAGAGAACAAATGCATGCGCTGGCAAAGATCTTTACGACACCAGGTGGTGGTGCTCATGAGAAATGCGGTTTTCATTCTCGGGGAAACACTACCGCTTTTGTCCACAGGGGCTGCTAAAATCAAAATGAAAGTTCCTTATTGCTGCTTTAAAATTAGGCCACATGGGGTTTTAATTTGAAGGTTTAGTATACTTCCTCATGTTAGACTACATTTTCTGGGGTATATAATAAAAATAAAACATTATTTTGCACATTTTGACTTCTCTGGTTTATACTTTTGATTTATACAGCCGTTAATGCAATGTTGAAATCTGTAGAGGTGCATTTACTGCTTAGTGTAGAACTAGGCTGCAAATTACCCTGTGTAAACTCCTATTCACTGAAAAAAAGTGGTAAATGTGACAGAATAATTAGAACAACATGAACTTAAAGCTGCACTATGCACAGTTGCCAGGATCCATTAAAGAGAGCATGATTAGATTCAGTTGACAGACAAATGTGGAAAAAGCATGCAATGTGGTGGTTGAGTCTACATGGTTCTCATGGTCAACCAGACTCGCTGATAAATTACTGCTTATCCCACTTTTTTTTTCAGTTGAGGCTAAAGGTAAATCAGCCCTCAGCAGTTTAGCTAATAGCATCTGTTAAGAGCAACACATGATTTGTTTACACGCGGCTAACACTTTTCTATGTGTGTGTTCAGGAGCAGTGCAACCTGTTATTTCAATACGGATCCTTGCCCAGATATTTGTGAGTGTGTGAGCGAGAGGCTGGACGGATTTTTGGATTTGTCTCTCGCAGGTGCTGCTGGCGTGTGTGGCCGGGGGAAGTGGTGCACGGTCAGCCCTGGGCTGAAAAAAAAACTCTGTTCAAACACTGCGTTTCCCCTCCCTTTAGATTCATTTCAAGCCCTTTATTTAATAGCAGAGTCAATATCCTTGTGGTGGCTTCCCTAATAAGCCCAGTTCATCTTAATGCCAGTGAGCGCCAGGCAAGATTTACCACAGTCAGGTTGTGTTATTGTCTGAGGCGCTCGGCTCCCAACCTGTCTGTTTTTCTTCTCACTGCTTTCTTTGCAGCTTCGTTTTGCTACATTACTTTCCCCTAATCGGTTAATTTTCTCTCTTTTCCTGACTTTATTCTCTGTTTTGTCAGTGCGTGCATGTGTGTGCATGGGTGTGTGTGTGTGTGTGTTTGTGAGTATGTGTGTGTGTGTGTGTGTGTGTTCAGTACCTTGGGGCTTGGCAGTGCCTGTACTGAGGTTTCTGTGGCTGCAGGTAGCGGACCTGTTCACTTAAACACTGCACCTCTAATGTACTCCAGATGATCCAACTATTTATAACTCTCCCACATGAGTGAGCGCGCATACACACACACACACACACACACACACACACACTCACTGACTCACCATCTCGGTGTTAATGTGTCCTTCCTACGTATTTATGTGCACTTTTTGTCTCAAGGAGACCTTTTGCCTCTTTTTTAAATAGCTGGTGTTA
>OMKZ01019488.1:9624-26234 GCA_900302535.1 Neoniphon sammara
ATTATTTGTGTTGAACACATAAAACGGCATAGCGCTGAACATTATGAACACTTCACTGAGGCTCACGAAAAATACACACATAGAGATAGAGATAGATAGATAGGTACTTTATTGATCCCGAGGGAAATTCAAGAAATTCATGCTATATTTGACCTATTTGGAGATGGTAACGTTATTACACGTTACTTGGGTTGTTACTACAGGGCAGTTTTAGCATCCATCACAAGAGATTTGAAGAAAAAAACACAACAACCATGCAGCTAGTATTTCTTTCTCTCTCTCTCTCTTTTTTTTTACTCTTTTAATGACGTCAGATTCATTCCCACAATGCCTAGTAACACGCAGGCGCACTGTAAAAAAATATAAGACAGCAATCTGTGATCAGAGATGGCGGGCGCCTCCGACCCCCTGGAAGATATGCTCTTTTCAGAGGTGGATGAAAAAGCTGTGAGCGATCTGGTGGGCTCTTTGGAGTCACAGCTTGCTGGCCAAAGCAACCCAGCAGGTAAAACAGATGAAAGCAGAGGTGCTAGCTCCGTGGCCACCGCTAATCATCACTTAGGAAAAACGCTACCAGCTCCAATGGGTACCACAACACTAGAACAACAACAACAAGGACGGCGTAATAAAGCTGAGATGCGCCAGGAGACCAACTCCAAAGAAATCAGCTCAGATAAAACTGTCACATCTCCTTCTCTGGGCTGCGCTCCGTCCTTTGCCGAAGCTTCCAGCACTTCGGTTGCCGGTGTGAACGCCAATACCAGCGGTTTGCAATCACATGGAGCATCCATCACAACATTGGCTGCATCTGGTGTGTCAACTTTGGCATCTCCGCCTGCCAGCATCAGCACCACCGCCGTCCGGGGGTCTAAGGTTACCCCGGGCTCAAGTGAGGCGTCGACGGAAGTCAATCCGCCGAGAAAGCGCCTAACCACGCCGCGACGGAGCGCTTCAGCTCGGATAAAGAGTTTGAACGGCGGGTCTGTAACGACGAGGAGGAATAGCAACGCGGCGGTGACCGATAACGTTAGCTCCGCGGATAGCGGCACAACTATACCAAACTCTACTCGAGCGGTCACATCCTCTATTAACACCACGACTTTCACCTTATCCAACGCCAGTATATCTGCAGGTCAGTCGGCTATTGCTCTCGACCGGGGGACTCCTACCATCGCCTTGCATAGACTCCCAAATCATATCGTAGCGAGCATAGCCCAGAACGGAAACGGGACCACGGTGTCGGCCTTGGTCCAGCAGGGCGCCCGGATAGGACCCATCACCTCTTCAGCTTCACAAGTGAACCACAGCAAAACGGTCACAAACACTGGGGCTTCCAAAGCGGACGATTCTCACTCCAAAACTGTAATGTCAAGCCAGTCTGGTAATGTCAATTCTGTCATAAATACTGTTTCCTCTTCTGTTGTCCTACCAACAACAACCACCACCACCACCACAACAACAACAGCAGCAGTAACAGCAGCAACAGCCCAGCCTCTGAGCTCTGCCACCACAGCTGTTGCTACTTGTGTCACAGGCACGCCAACGACTTCTGTAACTCCTCAAACTACTTCCGTGACTACAGCTGCTGGCATGGTCAGGCCCGCTGCCCCCTCTCCAACACCTGCTGTGGCCACCTCCGTGCAGTCCCAGCCCCGTCCCGGACTCTCAGCACCTCAAAGGATTGTAGCCCCTCAGTTGATTGTCAGGCCACCTCAGCAGCAGACGACCATTCAGCTGCCCCCCGGGTTTACCATCCCACAGGGTAAGGTTTGCAGAAGAGGATGGAGAGCGGAGAGACAGCGGTGTTGGCATTCTGGAGGGAGGTGGTTTATAGAATGACACCTGTGTGAGGGGAAAACAACTACTCTGGAACTCATGGGTTTGGTTGTCAGATGGATACAGTGGTGATTGGTGTGGCTGCTGTCAGCGGGAGGAAGTTGTGTGTGTGACGCCCTGTTGTTCTTGCACCATTTGTGTTGGGAAATCCTGCAAGTAGTCCTGTATGTATGTTGCACTTGGCCATTAAAGGGTTGATGGGATGGTGAACGTTGCAGAGATGCTACATGCCATTCAGTTTGTGCATTTATTCACATTGGCAGTACAGTAAGTGCAAACAGTTTTGGCATGGGTGCTCCCAGGGGGTTTTGCATTTTTACCCCTGGCAGCCCGTTAAAGCCATGCTCTGCTACCTGAACCATATATGATATTGAATCCTGAACTCTGATAGCATTGGTGCCATGCCTTACCCATTCAGCTTCATAGCACCACAAGATGACATGCAGCCACACATCTATAATGGGTAAGACTATGATGAAACTTTCATGATCTCTAGGGGCAACTGGGTGTCATTTATAGGCACATTTAGGCATTTAGCTGATGCTCTTAACCACAGTGACCCACAGTAATAAATAAGTATGTAGCAGTTCAAGACAGTACACAATGACTTGTGGGGATCAAACCTGTGATCTTTTGTCTCTAGGACAGACTCTCTAACCACTATGCCACCCTGCAGCCCCACTATCTCAAGGTAAATAATTTCTTAAGTTGACTATCAGGGGATGGGATGCGCTAACATCCCTACAATTTCCCTTCCTAAATGAAACCACAGAAATACAGCCACTGAAGTATTCAAATATTCTTCATGTAACAAAGTGCGACAAATACAGGCGAATCTTTGGATGTTTTCCATGCGCAGAAGAATTTAGCAAATGCAAGCCACTTTCATGCTGTGCCAGCCCTTATTGTGGGTATGTGTAGCGTGGATTAATGGTCTGCCACCCTAACTATGAAACAACTTTGCATATGCGAATGGAACTGAGCTTTCAAACACTTGTGTTTCACAGTAGCATTTCCCAGAGTAATCAGTATCACATTATTCATGAAGTGCAATGAAAAGTATGGGAATTTGTCTCTGTATTTGTGCAGAGACGTATTGGCAACTTGTTTCACAGTACACACAGACACATCATACAGGGGCAGCAGGAATTTACTGCATGGTGCATAAATATAGGGCCTCTATACCAAAATTAAGAAGAGATGCAGATGAAGTCCTGTAAGGCATGCAAAGCCATCCTTCCTTAAAAACCTTAGTATGGAGTATGGTGGGATTATATCTCAAATAGTGGTGCATGCTTAAAATACATTGACTTTTCCTTTTACTGAAAATAAACAAAAAAAGTGCAGCTCAAGAAATAGCAACTTATCTAATGGAGACCTGTTGCCCTCAGCACTGCAATAACCAGCGAAGCATCTGCAGTCTGCATCAGTAGTGTTTTCTTATTGTTCTTCGATTACTGTAAGTAAAAATATGGCGAGGCACAGGCAACATTTTGGGTATGAAGAGCTGACTCAGCATAGTTGCTTTAATCACAGTAGAATATCAGAAGCCATCTTGGGCAGATTTTTGACCCTGAAGCTCACTTTGGACCCTCATGCATGGAGCAGTGCTCATCTTTTGTGTCAAAGTACATCACTGTCCCAATTTGCTCATGATTAAATTCCCTTTAAAACAATTATTGGTGCACAAATGAATACTGGAAGCACATTTTTCTACTCTTTATCACTATGGGAAATTGCTGTCCACATGCTTACTGCAATTTGTCTGTGGCTGGTAAATTTGGTTACTCCAACAGCCACTTTGGCTAGTAGCCAATCATGACTTGAAGGTCCTATTCTGTCCTATAGTGAAAGTGCATTTTGGAGATGTAACAGCTACTGTGCTGGTGGTCAGAGAGGTTGGTGTCCTGCCCTGCCGTTTGTCTTGAGCGCTGCTCTGAGTCATCTCACCTCAGGAGGGAAAGCTCAGTCAGGTGGTTAAGAGAATTATCAGGATACACTGTTAACCTTTTATGGATCTCATTATGTCTTTGCAGTGTATGGGTATATTACAAAGATAAACAAATGAGTAATAAAACATTTTATGTCATCTTGACATGGACTACTTTACAAGCATGGCACTGTGATAACTTTAATGCCTTACAGTCACTGTAATTTGTAAGATAAGATATTGTAAGATAAGGATATCAGCTAAATGCCTTAAGTGTAGTGCCATTTGTGCCTGATTTCCTTCAGCGGTGTCATGGAATGTTAATTTACCAATCAAAGCATGTAGTAACCATCAAAATGGGCACCAGTCAGCCAAATGTTGGTAAATCTTTGGCTGTGGCTGGTAAGTCTCTCTACATGTTGTGTTGTTGGCTGGTAAAGCAATGAAAGTGGCTTATGAATTTTAGGATTTGTGAGCCATTATGGCTTGCAGACTAAAAAGCGTGATAGCAAGGGCTTCTACATTTCCATAGGTGTCTGTTCACCTTTTGCTCAGGGCCGACCAGTGGAACATATCATAGGGAATGATTTCTCTCTGGCTCCATTCACTGTGTTAATTGAATGAAGGAAAACTGATAGATTGCACGTTGCACAATCTATGCCTCACTTTCCCTTTCTTTCCTGAGTTTCTGAAGTTGTGTCGAAGTGGTTTTGCCGCAGAGGAAACTGGTGGGGATGAACTGGAGGCTTTTTCGAAAGGCATCATTTTGCATTGAAACTGCTAGTTAAACAGTTATTGTGGCTGGTGAACTTTGCAAACCGCTACCACTGTGCACGGTGGGCAAAATCCCGCTCGCTCTGACTGCGCAGGAAAGAGTTTTTTCTTCTACTATTATCACTGACTGCCAGTTTACCATATTTACCAGCCGCTTTCACTGTTTAATCCGCTAATTTGGATTTTGGGTGCATTTAGCTGGTGGCTGGTTGTAATTCCCCACTGCGGCTCTGGTATTGTCAGCTGATTAATGCTCCCCACTGCTCTCCAGGGATGGTGTTGGTACGTACGGAGCTGGGCCAGCTGGTGATGGTTCCTCAGCAGGCTTTGGCCCAGGCCCAGGCTCAGGCTCAAGCCCAGAACAACATCTCCCCACGACCCGCCACCCCCACCACGGGAGCCACCTTCAGAGTGACAACCCCACAGGTAAGACTGCACCACAGAGCCGATCCGGTAGACTCCACCTGCAGACATTCATCAGTATCACCACGACGCACAGCACTCGTACTGTCTAGGGATTTTTTGTTTATAGCCAGAGAAGGTTTGCAGTGTCAGGTTAGAAGCTGAGCTGTGCTGTGTGTAATGGAGTTCATTTTTTGATTGTGTTTTCAGGCCCCCACCAAAAAAAAAAAAAAAATGATCTTGACCTGAAATTATCTGTGACCTCCACAGTTTCTCTGAAATAATAATAAATTTTTATGGAGAATTACTGCTGTATCTGACCTTACCTTTAAAAATTCACAATTTCATCTTGACCTGGAACCTTTGAGAAAAATAGATGTGTGTAGTCACCCATAAAATTATTGAAAAGTAACTACCACTTAAATCCATCCATTCATCAACTTGAATCTCATCATTTTTTATATCACTTTTGCTTTCACAGACAGCATAAAGAGAGCACAAAGAGCATAAAGATAACAATAGGACAGATGGGTAAAGAGAAGGGGGGTGACATGATGAAGGTTTGGAATCAGACTTGAAAGGCGCTGGAGGGTTTTTTGTTTTTCAAGCCACATTTTGATGGGATGGAGAAATGTTCAAATTTGAGAGTTAGTTGCCTCAGCTGCAATTTTTAAAATCATCTTTCTCAGTTAAATATGCAGTAGTTCAAAATTGGGTGATAGATAATATTTCACTTCCCCGCCTGCCATCTATTAATACTCCTAATAATGATAGAGCTGACAACAGGGTGCATGACGTGATTGGCCGACTACTTGATATACACACTCAACATGGTATTGGCAGGAACATGCTTCAGCGAAATGGCTGCAGGATCATGGGTTTAGTAAAAAATAGCTTCAGGCAGCAGTGTAGTAATGATAACCAGTGGCTCCATCGATTTCTTAATGTATATCAGTGGGTTTGAAATCAAGGCATACCGAACACCGCTTTACCTGGCTGAGCCGACAGAACTGAAGCTCTCATCTTTTAAGAGGGAATACCACAGAATCTCAGTACACAAACATGGGGTCCCCTTTCCCCCCCTAGGGCAATTCAAAATGTACTTTGTTCCTATAAATGGAGCCAAATTAAATTTTCTATTTCTTTAGTTTACGATTGGAACAAAAGCTTGCCATCATTCCAGATCACCAAACATTACGATGTCTGGACAGATGCACAAAATTAGAGTTAGTGAAGATTCACTACTGTCCCCATGAGGCAGAAATAAGAGGGAGGTCTTTTCTTTTCACACTTACGTACAGCTCCATTGGGAATGAAATGGAATAGATTCAGATAGATGACAGTGAAAACACTCTGCAGGATGGAGACATGATGATGATGCCAACAATTTGCTCATCTGGACTTTGCTGTGGGCTGAAAATTTGTAAAACTGGTACCTGCAAACACCTGTAAAGCTGTCAGCTGCTGTCATGGTGAGATTTCTGTTCAGTTAAAAGACGGTCTTTAGTGGAATATCAAAGATGAATGTTTTTTAATTAGGCTAACATTTTAAAAAATGTTACTCTATTTTTATTTATGGTCTTTACACTCTGTGTTAGGGCTGCACAATTTTCTACATAAATAAATAAATAAATTCATAAATAAAATTGCAATATGAAGTGTCTCAGTTTCCAAATTACAAGATGCTGCAATCATTTTATCAGAGTCAGTGGCACTCAAAATGGACTCTTAAACATGTTGTTCTGGTGCCGAGCCCAGCATTCGGTATTCTAGCCTATAAATTAAATTGCACTTAGGTGGATAAAAATTAAACATCTACAAATATTAAGCAAAAACAGTTGTTAATTAGAAATGCCTCTCGATTGTTTAGAGATGCATCTATGTGTCTGCATACTGCACTGCAGTTTAAATTGAATTGCAAAATTAATTCCTCATGATTAATATAAGGGCCGGACAGAATCAAATATTAAAATATCTTTGACCAAATGCCTCAATATCAGTATTGTGACAATATTGTAGGGATGACTAATGGTGCTTTCATAAGATATTGACACACACAAATTTTTCATCAACAGTCAGTAGTAGTGTGGATATGATGAACAAGCAGGTAGAGGAAAATAATAGAACAACAACGATTACAACAGTATGATAAGTTCCGAAAATGGCTAAATGCAACCTTTAAATCCAGGAAAAGGCACTTATGCCATATCTCCAATATCCAGAACCCCAGACCATATCTAGTGTCATATCACAATATTGTATTGTCACCGCTATTTATTGAAATGTTCTAGAGCACAGGAAAGTTTTCTGTTCAGACCAATTCAGTTCAGTACAATTCAATTTAAATCATCCTGGAGATATAGAAATGGTATAGAATCAGGGTTGTGGCAGCAGGGATCTATCCCAGCATGCATTGGGCAGAAGGCAGGGAAACACCTTGGACAGGTTGCCAGTCCATCACAGGGCTCTCACACACTGACAAACACACTCACACCTTCTGGTAATTTACAGTCTTCAGTTCTCATGACGTGCATGTTGTTGGACTGTGGGAGGAAAGTGGAGCAAACCCATGCCAATACGGGGAGAACAGGCAACTCCACACTAGGGCTTGGCGATATATCGACATTATATTGATATTATGATAGGATGTTAGATATCTTATGGGATTTTGGATACCATTATATTGCGGTATGACATAAGTTTAGTCTTTACTGGGTTTTAAAGGCTGCATTACAGTAAGGGGATACGACTTATGAAACTGTTGTAACTTTTCTGTTATTGGCCTCTACCTGTTTGGTCTTTATATCCACATTACTAATGATTGTTTATCATCATCTCATCACAATATCGATATCGAAATATTCTATCAAAGCTATCATGATATTTGATTTTGTCTATATTGCCCTCCACACAGAAAGGACCAGGGCCGGGATTCAAACCCAGCACCTTCCTGCTGTGAGGTGAGAGTACTAACCACTGACTGAGCCGCCATGCTGCCCAAGTCCAGTTTAATTCAGTCTTCGATTCAGTGTTCAATCCATTCACTGCCCCGTAAGGGAAATTTAGTTTGGAGACAGGGTTTCCAGTTAAACCACAATACAGACACATAATATAAAAGCTCAATAAAACACTGAACATCCCACAGCTAACCACAGTGTACACCATGCAAACAAACATCAGTTAAAAAGACAAGGCATGGAGTCAGAAGCTCCATGAAATTTGATGAAAGGTAACTCATCAGTACAAAATACAAAGTTGTTACATGGGCATCTAATGAGACATTGATGTTCACATTTTAAAATATTTAACCCATATGCAGGTAAGCTTGACTGAGCAGGCTTGCTGTTTAATTTTTTGGCAACACTCTGCTTCACATTCACGCCTGGAAGATTCCTTGGGTAACCGTTGAGGATTAAATGCCTTGCTCAAGGGTGTCCTGCCAATAGTTGTTGGGAAAGGAGAGAGCATTAGGCTGCACCTGACACTGCACTACTGACTCTTTCCCTTCTGTATGACAAAGATCTGAAAATCCACTTGAAATCTCATCTTGTCATTTCTGATATTGGCCTTGCTCGCGTGTTGTCTTAATTCTAATGGTCATGTGACTGCACTCTGAACTGTCAGATCAGAATTCATGCTTTATTTATTTATTTATTTATTTTTACATCATTCTAACATCACTCTGACCCAGAGGAGAGGCATCAACACATCCTTTTTTTTTTAGCAGGTGCTGGAATGAAGCAGCTCCTTTTTAAAATTAAAAATTAACAACACACAATGGGGGAAAAAAACAGAAAATACAGAAAAATACAGAAAAATGTCAGACCAAACATGGGACGAGACACAGGGTAAATTGCTTGATATAGTACAATAAAAATTATCTAAATATCATTAGTGCAACATATACCACTTTTTTCACCAAGCAAGTAGGTTTAACTTTTTCTTCTTCTTCTTTTTTTTTTTTTTTTTTTTTTTTTTTTTTAACCTGGGATTACCCTAAAATAAAAAAAAAAAAAATCTGGTTATACCATTTACATGAGCAGAAGTCCTGTACACATATTTCACCTCAAGGTTAACTGGTGTCGCAATCTTCCAACCCGACTGAAACACGGTGTTCTGTGACATTCCACCCCGGGGGTCTGTGGTCATAAGTCAGAGTCCAATTCAAAACATGGTGATTTGTTGGTAATTTAGCATATCACATAGGTTAAAGTTACACTGAGGTTAGGATTACGTACCTACAGTGTAGAGCATGTCCTGTGTCACTGCGCCTTTTCAGGTCACATATTAGCAGGTGACCTGTTTACACCTCTGCTGATCGGAGCTGAAGCCGATAATTACCCGGGGCTGTTGCAAGGTTTGCAGCGCAGGACTGAAATGTCACGTTAACCTGTGTACACTGATCTGAAGTTTGGATGTTAGTTGGATTTTAAGTCAGTGTAGGAGGGTAATACAAAGTCCTTACACAAGCAGCCACACCATTTCATGTGTAAACAAAGCAATCTAGTTGCAGCAGGGATAAAGCAGCCCCCAATTCTTGTCTTTAGTTAAGGCACTCTGAAGTTGTGCCAGCTGGAGACTGAGCAGAGTGTCATGGAGGTGCAGCTGTGGAGAGAAGTGTAGTGAGTAACCAGTAGTACATACTAGTACTATTTGTCTGGGACGTCATGAGGAAGCTGCACTGAATAGAACGAATCGCACAGAGTAAATTATGAGCACTGGAGAATCCTTATTCCTGTGGCTCAAACGTGTCACGCGCTATTGTGCAGACGCTGTAGTAGCGTGAGAAAGTGCGAGAAATGTTTAGCTACAATAAATAGCGTGGTAATAAATAGCTTGCAACAGCAGCTTGGGAAGAAGCTGTTGAGGTGATGGTTTGTCTTGGTCTTAACAGTGCTGTCTCCCTGAGGAAGTGTTTTCCAAACAGATTGGCTGAGTGGGTTTATTCTGTGGTCACATAAATTTCAATCCAATTAATTTGCTCTCTTTACCTGCACATTGCTCTTAAGGATCACGGGGGTCTGGAGCCTTTCCAGGCATGCATTTTGTATAAGGCAGGGATGGTCCAGCTGTGTTAGAGCGCTAACATGGCTAGATAACTGTTCACGTCCACATTAAGACCTATGGACTATTTGGAATCTCAAATCCACCTGACCTGCATGGAGGAAACTGGGACAAACACGGGAAAAACATGCAAACTCTACACAAACAGAGCCGTGGCCGGGATTTTAAACATGAATCCTTGTTGCTGTGAGGCAATTGTAACATTCCATCACCTGCCCCAAGTCAGGTCAACTCAGCTCAATATAAACTTTCTTGTGCTCTAGCAAAATTTGGTTCACAGGCAAGGTTTACAATAGAAACACACCAGACAAGACACAAATCTTACAGTAAAACAACATAATATCATTATAAATACAATTAAAAAAACACCAACAGTAAAGAGATGGTAAACCCAATCAAAAACACAGATTTTCTTTTTTTCTACAGTAATACATTTTCACAGATTTTCAACATTTTCTACAATAATAGTTCCCCTTGTAGGGTAACAATATTGTCTGGACTCTGACCAACCAGCTGTCCAACAAAGTGAAAATATCCCACTTGTTGGAACTGAAATCGCTACAGGTCTAAAAAGCGCTGCAACAATATGTTAGCAGATATTTTCATTGCTGACATTGCTGTAGAGCTAAAAAACTTAAACTTTGAGGGCTTGTAGTAGTAGAGCTGATGAGAAAATCCATTGCTGATTGAAGCTCTTTTCCACCTCTCGCCTCTCCTGATTTAACGTTAAATTGGTAAAATAATCCTTGGAAAAATGGTGGATTTATGTCCAGCAGCAGCACAAAATCACTAGCTGCCTCCATCGAGATGAAATGATTTCTTTCTATTTCTATGGCTGCCCCTCAAAGTCCTAAGGCCGTGACTGAGGCAGGCGGCATTTCTCGGCTGCTACGTCAGCGAAGGCTGTCCCATTTGGAGGGTTCCTTCAGATACAGCTGAGAAATGAAGCCTTCAGTTTTCCAAGGACGCTTAAAACGCATCCTTCCCAGCTGTATGTATCCCACAATCCTGTGAATACATAGGAATTAAGCTTGACAAAAATGCTGCTCCTTATATGTAAGTTAAATAAATACTATTATGTAATGTTAATCTGTTCCTCCTCCTTCTCCTCAAAGCTGTTTAAAAGGACAGGGCAAAAGAGCGTCTTGTCCATCACGCACTGCAGCTATGACAGCGTGATGTCAGCACAGACATTTCCGGCGACACACGTGACGCACGTTTAGTGTCAGTCAACCGTTTCAAGGAGAAGCCTCCGAAGCTTTTGTAGTGCAACGCTACTGAGGGCCCGTCCTTCCTCGGCGGCAGCCCAGACTTTCAGATGCAGCTACTATCATTTGATGAGCCTTGTGGAGGATAACAGGTGTAGTTAATGAGTCAATCAAACAGGGGGGAGGGGCAGGAGGAATGAAAACTGAGGTCGCGTTCTGATTGGATCGCTCCACTCTTACATGTGAAAGTAGGTTTTAATCCCCGGCAAAGCGGCTGGCTTGACTCATAGTCAACTGATAGGCCTGTCTCTGCATGGACAGGACAGTTTTTCACAGCAGCCATCTTGGCATGAAATAGCAGGGCAAACACAGGTGTTACTAATGGCATTAATGAAGCTTCCATTCCATTTAAGTGTAGCAGAGTCTTTCCAGGGAGCCAGCATGAACAACAGCAGGACCCTGGCTCTGTTAGTGGAACAGAACCTTCATTAATGTCATTAGTAACACCTGTGTTTACCTGCGATTTCAAGTCACAATGGCTGCTGTGAAAAAGGTCTATTCCAGGTCCAAATGAAACCCTTAAACTGCAATGGGAATGAATGGGAATGAGGTTCTTTTACTGTTTAGGCTCTCAAGAGGGCATCAGCCTCCAACAGCCTCTAGAGGAGCGACCGGGGCATCAGAGAGTCACTTACACTTCAGCTGCACACTTTAGCCAGAAGAGTGACACATTTACTGTGTCAGACCCCTTTGCTTTCTGCCATTATTACAGGCTCCCATATCTTCAGCTCCATCACTTTGAGATGTCTCCTTACCAGTCTAATGATGTGGTACACGTTGACCTTTGGCAGAATTTATCTAACTGATTAAATTAGAGAAACTTTGGTCCAGTAAATCTGTGGTGGCGCTGTACAGTTGATTTTGGGTGAGCACCACCTCATTATGTGAATTGCTTTAATTCTAGACCCTAATTGAGATGTGATGAATATGTTTTTCTGTGTAATTGTGTTATAATGAATGAATTTTCTTGATTATTTTATCTATAGATTAAACTGTGATTAATAGGTGAATTAATGTCCCAAGGCTCCTTAATGAGTCTACAGGGTCCTTTCCTCTCAGAATTTAACGAGCCGTTGAATAATTGATTGGAATTTGCTTATTATCACCTGTGGATACATCATTCATTAAAAAGCCCAGGCTCATGCTAGTGGATCCATAACTTTGGAGCTTGTGTTTAATTGCTTTTCATAATGAGATTATTGGGAGTTCAGCCCTCACATTGTCTCTGTAATTCAATTAGGACAGCTGAAATGGCATTAGCGTTACGACGACAGCACAGCACCATTAAACCTGCCAGATGTGAAAAGCGAAATATTTCCTTAGAATGAAGTTTTCCAGCCAATTTTCATTCTGACTCCCATATTATAACCCCTTATCTTATAACCCCTATGATGTTGCCTTTGAAATATCAGAAATATGCAAAATAAATGGCAAAATAAATAAAAAAAAGGGGTAGGCCTAAATTACGGCTATATAATGGAAAAAAAATCATTTCAATTATTTTTTTCCTGAATTTTGTTTTTAATTCAGTTAATTCAGTTCAGTTTTTTTTAATATGTCAGAAACGAAAGCACACATAACACATAACATGCAGTGCGACATTGCTGATTTAGATGGATACAGTTTGAATTATAATACATGCAAACGCAGCTTTTTATACATTCTTATTTTCAGATTGCAAAACCCTGTGTGTGTGTGTATGTGTGTGTGTGTGTGTGGGGTGCTAAAGCATTTGCTTGGTTTGAATAAAAAGAAAGACATGCAACTTAATATGTAGGCAAGGGATTCGGCATTGATATTCTGTTATCCAATTTGAAGTCAATTTTTTTGAAGTACCCACTTTTGACCTAAAATGCAAATAGCTTCAATTTTGAGAGAAATGTGGCAAGCAAAAGCTGTTTAATTAATATTTGTTTCAACCTGTTTTTCAGTTTTACCATTTCAGGACCGCCAATATAATCTCTGGTGAACTGCCAATCACGGTATCACTTACCTAATAGACTTTCAGACATTTTGCTGTGATCATCTAAACTTTATGGTACACACTGAATTGTCATATATGGCACACACCACCTGTCTTGTACTCCAAGCAGATTAAGAAAGATTTATCCTCATATACTTTTCAACCCAGATCCGCTTCAAATATACAAATACTGCTCTGACCTGATGCTCTTGCCTCTGGCCAGTTCAAGCCCTCCGTTTTTGTTAAAGGGCTCCTTCAGGCCTTTGGCACCAGTTCATCAGGTCAGTAACTGCAAGGACAAAAGACAAACACTAGAGGGCAGCATTTCATAGTCTTTTAAAATCCAGCCTGACCAGGAGTTGTTCATATTAAACATGTTACCACTACTTTGCATATCTTCTTCTCCCTTCACACATAAACTGTATTTTTCCTTTTTCTTTAGCAAGGGTTAGGAGTTTGATTCCCCCCTGACCACCCATGTTATTCTTAAGGCTATAATAGGACACGCTATGTGTTTGATAGGGATGGGAATTGAGAAGATTTCATTGATACCAATGCCATTATCAATTCTGCTTTTCGGTCCGATTCTTTATAGATTCCCTTATTGATTCCTGATCAATTTTATGTGTGCAAAAAAAGTAGGTTACATAGGTTTTCAACATTTTATCATCTGTGAGTCTGAACACAGTGTAGAAAGTACAGGTCAGTGTCTTCAGTTTTAGGTAACGACAAGACCAGCAACTACACACAACCTCAGTGTGTAACCACCATGTCTGCCTGATAACATTTGAACATGTTAAAATAAACTACAATGCTCCTTTTCTTAACAGGATATTTTGCAACGTGCAACTGTCAGAACAACATGCCGACAACGATTAAAGGAATTGATAAGCTCGGAGGCGTGCGATTGTGATGGATTGGACACTTTTGAACCGGTTCTCAATTTCCATCCCTGGTGTTTCACCCTACTTTATACAGCGTAGGGCGGCACAATCAGTATCTGTGAACATTAAATAGAACAGAGCAGGAGTTTGTCTGGATTTTGGTTTTTGAAATAACTCCATATAGTAAATAAATAATGCTATCAGGATCTAAATGCCGAGGAATTTGTCGTGGTGATAAAAGTGCAGCAACATTTTGAGCAACTTACTGAGCTTCAGAGGACTGCACATACAGAGCAAAAGGACATGTGAGACAAACTACACTATTACAGTCACCACTGTACCTTCAGCATTGTATCGCTGTGTGTGTTAGAGCAGTGTTTTATTTAGCTGAGCTGCAGCTGTAGAGAGGAAGGCGGTGAGCGACCAGTTACAAGCCATCAGCTCCAACAATCAGCTCTAAACCTGGGGACTTTATCCCCAGGAAATCATCTTGGGTACTGTAACTGTCACATGAAACATGTTTTTCCAATTCACCATGCAGCTATTAAATGGAAAATTCCACCCTCCAATACTGTTACACTGTTATATATCACATTCAGTGCATTTCAGGAGTTATTTTTTGTTAAAGTGGTGTAATTTAACCTTTTGTTGTGTCCACTTTCCCTCAGCCTGCTTCATCTGCTAACTCCCTGCATTTCCCAGGATGCCTTTCAACAACCCCCAGAGATTGAGCGTGAACTTGTTGCATTCAGCAGTGGGTTTTATGCGTAGTTGGAGAGAGCATCATCAATAGTGACAGAAAGAGCTGGAGAGGGAAAGTTTTCAGTCTAGAAAATGTGAGTCACATCCTTTACTAAAAACACATGTTTTGTGGCCACATTGCATTCTGGTCTATTGAGACTACTCAGCACTGGTCTGTTGAGGTGGCGTCTCTGCCTCTTGTATGGCATATAATCTCCTTGTATGATTGTTCAACGTCAGGGAATCTCAAAAGAGGCCCCTTTTCTTTGATTCGGACACCAAAATCTAACGTTCACTATTGATATTTTTTTTAGATAGCTGAGTAACTTTGTGCTATCAAATTCTATTGTATCTCCGATGGATATATCTTGATGTGAAGTGATGCTGTCTACATTTATTCAGTTTTCTGTGGGAATGAGAAAAATATACCAAACAACAAAATGGGCCCAGAAACTCAACATACATTGCAAATAGCTTAAGAAATTGTTCCTTGAAGTGGTTGGCTGCTGTCCATGTAGCCCAGCTATTCGTTGTCAGGTTCATTTAGAAGCTTTTGCCTTGATGCTTTCCATCCATTTACATTTTACCGTCCTCTCAGGTGAACGGCACAGCAGGTCAAGGGAAGGTATATGACGATCCCTGCAGGCTAAATACTGGAACATTTCAAAAACAAACACATGGGAGCAGATTATTCTCCTCTCTGCTTGTCTGATGATACACTATACCACGATCAGATATGGTTATTCCAGTTATTCTTAGGTGTTTTTACATCTGTGTTTAATCTCCAATTTACAAAATCAGAACCGGAATCACGTTAATTGTCAAATAATTGATACTTACGCTAAAGGACTAAAGGGGCTATCTATTGAATCTAAATGGCTCTCATTGTTGGACTGACTTGCTGATAATAAACTTCGTTTTGCAGTTTTGCATAGTGCACCTTTAAAAAAATGATTGCTGGGATGAATATAAAACACATTGTTACTACCAAATGCTCACAAAATAATAAAATTTTTAGTGATAGAATCTCTCTCTCTTTTTTTTTTAATTCGTTTATTTTTATCTAGACTGATAAGTTTAAGGTAGCAACATTACTCTAAAATGGATATGTACAGTTCTGGAATGAAGCAAATGTACCAGGAACTGTCTTGGCGGCCCTGATGCAGAGACATACTGTATATACAGCATCATGTTGATGCGTCTGTCTGCACTCAGAGACAATAGTGTCAAGTGCACAAGGAGGCTAAGATCACTCTCGCACAAGTCATAATCAGGTATCCCCTTGACTGCACAAGAGGCCTCACGGACAGCAACCCGCCTCCATTATCGTTCAACAAAGCCGCCCTCTTGCCTCTCTATTCGTAGCCAGTCAACCTGAATCCAGCCTGGTATGAACCCAGCTGTGAAGCGCGTTACAGATCGTCATTGCCTCTCAACAGTCACGCTGATGACAAATTAGCGGGCCGCGGCGTTGCCATCTCGACAGGAAAAGCAGTAGCAGGGAAATGAAAGGGAATGGTGTTTATTCCCAGAGCTCAACCCCTCTGTCGGCCTGTCACTCTTCCCATGACCCCGAGGGGAGAAACGGAAGGCATCCTGAGCTTCCTTCCTTCCATACCTGTTAAATCATTCATCATCCAACTGCCTGATTATTTTAAAAAGCTAACAAGACTTTGGTTCTCGTGTGTGTGTGTGAGAGAGAGACAGAAAGGCATAGCAAAGGCGTAGCTTGCGGTGTGATGCGCCCC
>OMKZ01019492.1:0-10482 GCA_900302535.1 Neoniphon sammara
AATTGTTTGCGTGCATTCATTAATTGTTCGGGCTCATGAATATGGTAATTATTCGTGATCATTTGTGGGTGTTTGGTTTGTTTTGCCCCATGGTGATGTTGATTCCAGCTGATGGCCTCTCTCTCTCTCTCTCTCTCTCTCTCTCTCTCTCTCTCTCTCTCTCTCTCTCTCTCGGTCTGAGATTATTGATTCCCAAGTTTATTGATACACAAGCCAACCAGTTCTTAAAACTAAACCGCAAAATTGCAAACAACAAACAGTTTGGCCAGAAGTGCATAAACTACCAAAAATCTGACTGATGTACTGCCTTCAACATCATTAGTGTGCTATTAAATTACAGCAACCTGTCATCTGTGTTATTAAGGTGGCAGTCAGAGCAGCAAATGTGAGGTTAACTGTTTAATCTTTAAAATACATATTACTGGAATGTTGTTGTTGTTGTTGTTATTGCAGTATTGTATGTTGTCTTTGAGACCAGCAGTAAACAAACGTGAAAGAGCAATGCCTTGACACCCTGAAGGTCGATGGTGGCTTTTTTTGTTCCATACTCATTTGATAATTGAACTGGCCCTATCTGCAGCTTTCTTAAAACAAAGGGGAATCCTTGGAGAGGGTTTAGCTTATCCCTCTGTCCTATTAAGGGTGTATTAGTGGGTGATGGCACCAAGAGCCCTCACTGAGGCTTAGTACTGTTCTCTTTAGTGATGAAGCCTCTTTTTTCCTCCGGGTCACCTTATTGGTTTGGTGAAGGGCAGGGCCATCACTGTCATGGTCTGTTTGAACTGCAGCTGGTCTTCAGCACAGGACGTGACATGCGTGCAGCAGTGTGTGAAGGATCAATATGGAGGTGCTCAGAGTGGGATGCACAAGGTGAGGTTCAAACAAAGACCTCAGCACCATGTCCTGTGAACGGAGTGAAATGACCTAAATTGTTAGCACAGAGACCTTTGTGTAAAAGTCATTACATAAAAAGTAGGCTACATTAAATTAAATTACATGAGTGTGGCTTAGGCACTGCCACTTCTCCTAATTTGTTTATTCATGTTCATTTTAGCAAGCATGTAATTAAATTTTCTCTTAGGTAGTTCTATCGTGAGTGGACCAAACCCTTTCCTCAGAGAATTTTTTTTTTTTCTTTTTTTTTTTTTAACCAGGTAATTTGAACAACAAAATGCTTTCCTATTTACTCCAGTGACCTTAGGATGTAATGGCACTGTTGAAGTTCCACAGATACAAACACATGCTAGTGTTTACTGGGACGTTCTGTACAGTCATGCTGTTGTACTGTTGGCCATCGAATCATTTAGTACAGTTGTGGATTAAGGAACCTGTTCTAAGGCACTTTGCTGTTGTATTTTAGGGAGGTGAGAGCCGTTCCTGTGCTTTGACACTTTCCCAGAAAGCTCAGGAATTCAATTTGCTAATCTTCTGACACGCTCACTCACCCCTCTCAGTGTAAAAACTGACATGAGGATTGAATGGTCCGCATGTCTGCTTGCTATGGGTGCAAAGGTCAGCAATGAGTTGTTATTGCAGTGCTGTAAAATAAAGCAAACAGTATGATAGTACAGTGTATGCATGGAATAATTATTGTCATTTTAGGTTAATTCAATATTTTGAAAAGAACTGTCCTTTTGACATCTCATATAGTCCACATCCGTACTAGCAACTGCAAAACAGCAGCAGAGTGGCCACAGTGGGAAAGTTGTGACATCATGTACGTGTAAAGGATCGACATATGACCTGCAACTCTTTAATTACAAGGTTTAAACTGTGACAAGAGAACACGGCAGCAAGACAGGATTTCAGGATCAAGTCACACAGTAAAGTCACACCTACAGGACAACATTACCACGTCCAGCTATACTGATTACATCCCACACACTTTAAATGAGACTGAGAAAGTGCTTTAAAAGGCACTCTTTGTGGGTTGAGAAAAACTGATGTAAACATTTTTGATTGTCTTATTGATGGAATTAGTCACATGGATCTATTTGTGCACCAGAAATGGATGTTATACTTTGAATCTGAACATAGATACTTGTGATAACTTTTATGATGCCTGTACTAAGAGAGCTACTGGGACATTAAGGATGAATTTTCCTATGCCAGCAAGGCCTGCAATGCTTAGTCTCTGAGTTTACACTATCATTTATCAGCATAATTCTGATGTGATTTTTTCTACAGTAAACCAGGAGATAAATCAAAAACTTTTGCTGACTCTTTGCTGTCTGTAGCGTAAATCTCTTTTCAAAAAAAAAGAAAAAAAAGAATGGGCATATGTTCCTTAGAGACACTTTTATATTAAGAAACTCTCTTCAAGTCCCCTATTGATAAGGTTTTGAAAAGAGAAAAAATAAATAAATAGGGTTATAATGTACATATATATGACAGAGAACACAAAGAAGGCAATCAGAGCAGAAGATTAAGTTCAATGGTATTTATTGAAGTGCACAGTAAATCTATATGTGAACTCAAGTAAACAGAGTAGCAACTGCCTGTAATCTGAGAAGTAATATCTCATATTTATCGATCATTTCTCTGGATATCCATAGGGACTCATTCTTATACCACTTCCACATCCTTCTGTGCTGCGCTTTCGTCTTTTCTTATCTGTGAACGCATTAGAGTGAAGAATTATGACAGATGGAGGAGGCAGCCTTTCTGTTCCAAATTCTACTCATTAGTACTTCAGCTATATATCATAAACCACTGCTAAAATGTTTGCCTCGATGTTTCTCCACAAGTTAACTCTGCCTGCATGGGTTTAATCATTATATATACTGTACTGTTTTCTGGGTGGAAATTACCGTTGCTGTGCATTATGGGAATATGTTAAGCATATTACATTGGGCTGTAATTTGAAAAGGGAAGTACTGAAATGCTGAGTTTACTGCTTGTAGTATCCTGGCTCTCATTTGACTCGATAAAACCACAAATGAGATATGCCTCATGATTATTTTAGAAATCGTGAATTATTATTTTAGAAATCTGTTGTTAAGACTAGCAATGCAATCAAAAATGCATCTATAGTGTGACATGAAAATAAATAGCAGCATAATTGAAAGAGAGAGAGATTCACAATTATACTGTGTATAAATAAGATGATTCTCTAAAACTCTCCACACAAATAATAATACTGATGCAGATTTAGGTTTTGCAAAACTCAAATGATTCATTCAGTAATGACTATTTCTCACTGAAGAAAGACGGCAAAGTAGCTGAACAGATTGTATATGCACAGTCATCACCAGATTTTTTGTCCTCCTCTGTTAACTGTGATTTTAGTCCCACTACAGGTAATGTAAACTCACCTCTCACTGTAACAACAACCTGCTCACAAAGATTATTCAACTTGATATGCATTTGGTTGGAAAGTGTCAGATAACGTGGTTGGTTTAGACAGCAGCCTTGTGGACGGGTGCACTGCTCTCTCTCTCTCTCTGGAGATTTACAGATCTGTAGTGAATTATTAATGAGGTGCAGCACTGGGGCAGTGACAGCAGGCTAGGATAATATCCAAGCCGGCCGGCTGCACTCCATCAGCTAAATGAGATCTGCCTCCTCCTTGCCACTTGCTGCTCAAAGCCAGAAAAATATACTGGATCAAAGTGTTAAAAGTGGGTGGTTTACAAATGAGTGTCAGTCTTTGTCATGTCTTTTTTTACATAAATCACACAAGTATCATGAGTTACAGGTGAATCATTTTTTAATTAAAATACTCAAAGTAAAACCATTTTTTTAGAGTTGATGATGAGCCTGTCAGGAAACTTATGGTTACTGTTAAATGAAGAGTTCACAGGGAATCAGCTGTCGAGACATGGTTGTTGCTCAACAGTTGGACAGTGACACTGAAAATAAACCCATCACTCAGCCTTAATATTAGGCATGTGTCCCTCCTGCCTCTGATGGGGTATCAGTATCACATATTGTCATCAGAGACTGAATGGCATCTTCTCTGAAAGTTGACACAAGCCGCTGCAAAAAGAGCCGGACTCATCTTTTCCTTATTAAAGGATCCATACTAACTGAATTAGTGTCAGTCAGATGTATCATACTCATCTCAGTGTAACTGAGACCAGAAAGAGAGAAGAGGCGTAGATGAATGGATGCTTCCAGAGTTACATTTTTCCATGTAAAGAGTTGTCATGTTTAAATTGGGGTCCTTGTTATTAGAGGCTGAGTTACAGATGGTCCACAGAAAGTGTTATTCCTTGAACAAAGGTGAGACATAATTATAGTATTTTTGCTATAATCTCTAGTAACAACAACAGATATTTTCCTGAAAAAGGCACTCGTGTTTTCCTGCAACAGTTCAACAGTGTGTGTGTGTGTGTGTGTGTGTGTGTGTGTGTGTGTGTGTGTGTGTGTGTGCGCGTGCATTCAAAGTGTTATATTAATGTGGTTCATGAGGAGAAAGTAAAGCTTATAGCGAATGAATACAAGAAAGCACTTTTGAGTGAATACCAGAATCTTTGTCTGCCATCATAACTATTTCTCCTCTGTGATAGGATTGTTCCATTCCTCTCTGATCGTATTGCCTGTGTATGTACTGGTGTGTATGTGTAGCTGAATTTGTCCCTGAAGGTTACTGAAATTATCATTTATTTTAAGCATTTCTGTATGGATGTTTGTGCGGCTGCAGCTATCTCTGTAGAGCAGGCAAGAAAATCTCGGTCCAAACCAACATTTTGGCAAAAGCCATGGAAATGGAAAGAAATCTCTTTAAAACCTCAAAAATTTCCAACCTATGTTTGTTTTTCAAAAGATGTTGACTTTGAATGAGACAACCAGGACAGGGCATCTGTCTTTCATTCTCTATTTAGGTATGTTGAAGTGTTTTTATGCTGTTTATATATGCCTCTCTCTTGTTATACTGGTGCAGCTTTTGCATAAGTAGTGGACACACTGCCACCATCTGGTTGTAACAAACACATTCAGGGTAAAATTTCTCTGAAATTAAAAATAAATAAATAAATAAAAAATAAATAAAATACAAAATAAAATAACAATAAAAATAACTAAATGGATCAGTGGGTCTATTTATTTTTTATTTCTTCTATTATTTCTATAATTTCTTTCTTTATGTCCTCATGTTCATTCATGCAATTACATGGTTTACGAGTACACACCATAGAGTCTTGCATACAATTTTACAAAGAGGCTGTCTGTCTTGTCCTCCTTGTTAGGACATGAAAGCAAATAAATAAAAGAAAATAAGTAGATGTTAAGAGATGGAACCATAATAATTTTTTTATTTCAGTTGTTCTCAAAAAGACTTTATATGCATTCAACTGAAGCTGGTGATGTTCTGTATACTTTATGAACTCCAAGAGCTCCTCCAACTGGAGACATTTGGGTAGTGACAGTGGAGGCACCTTCGCAGTGGATTTACCCAACATGTAAGCAGCCACTTGTCTGAAAATAATCAAATGTGCCTTGTGTTCAAGGTTGTGTTGTACTGGGCTCTTTCAGTGTTACATGTCCAAATGCTGTTGCCCTCTGCAGAATGATTGAGGGTAACACTGGTTCAAGATATTGATGATGTGAGTTTTTGTTGATTCATGTGAGCACACAGCTTCCCTTGTCTGAATCACTGATCACGTTGAATATGATCAACCATAACAGATGCATGAGCTGATGTATCGTCAACACCACAAATGAGCTCTAGGAATAACAAAACGTCAGCATGGTGAACGCTGGTTGAAAGCTAAAAAACAAAAACAAAAAACAACAAAAAAACAACAGATATTAGTGGTTGAGATGCACTTACACAGTTGTCTCTTAGTCTTATGTTAGTCTAAGTCCCGCCCCCTTCAGGTGGCTGCATGGCAACCTCCATAACTTCATCCTTTCTTCTCCAGCGAAGCTCCACCTTTTCACTTATGATGGATAGCTGAAGATATTACATGACTCTAGCTAATATTAGAATTTCTAAATCACATCAGGTAATATAGAGCTGGAGTGTAGATTCTCTTTATGCCTCTGTGCATACATTTGATATTGTTAAACACGAGGCTGGTTAATGTTTTCCCATGCCTGAGTACACCTGTGCTAAATGTGCATTTGAATTTGAGCTGATTGTTTGTGTAGGTCTCTGTAATTGTGTTTTGGTAAATGTAATTGCATGATTGTATTTCTGGGTGCAGTTGATATTTGTGTGTGCGTATCTATGGGTAGTTATTATTGGCAGTAGAGGCTCTCTGGGGTTAGTGCAGCGTCCTTTGCTATTTCTGAGTGGGAATGTGGAGTCTATTTTCAAGGTTGCCGTGGAAACCACTGTATTTGTGGTGGCAGTGATTGGTGCTGCCGGCCGAACAAGACTCTGCTATTTTTGTCATGAGTCAACACCTGACACACACACACACACACACACACACACACACACACACACACACACACACACACACACACACACACACACACACGCACAAAAACAAACACAAATATAGATGCTAATGCCTGTATGCACACAGATACACATACAGATGCAGACAGACACATATACACAAACGCACACAATGCAAATAACAGCATACATGCATAACCATGTTTGTCCATCTATATTATTAAAAATGTTCATTTCAAGAGCACGTGCATGTTTTTCATCTTCATTAATCTTACATCTTAATGCACCTTCACCATGAAGCACAGCAGTTCTCCAGTGTAAGACAAATTTCTGTCCACCAATTTCTCTCCACTTAAGTTCTGCTGTCTGTATGTCTTTCATGTTTGAGACATTACATCTGCCACTATAGCAGGCAGAAACAGATGCCGTCAGCTTGTGATGACTGGAGCACATAATCAGGTTAACACAGGTTTACAAGAGCACATGGGTTGAGTAATAATGGATAAAACAAAATGTGCTTACAGGAATCTGATTATAAAATCTGGTAAGGGTGGTAGTATTACTGTGATGTTACTATTACTCCTCCTGCTGAAAATTACTCAGACTGCTGACACTGTCAAAAAAGGAGAAATCTTTCTGAATTACACAGATACATGTTGAAGGGAACAATGGTATTTTGATTGTGTTTAATTGTGAAACTGAGACAAAAACATTGAAATAATAGTTGATGATACTAATCACACTATTATAGCCTGTAAAACACTCTGTAGAGGCAATGTATTCTTGGAGGCAAAAAAAAAAATAAAAAATCCAATGATACTGATATAACTTCTACTAATTAATATATATTTTGAGATTAATCACACCATGAGATCACAGTGCATATAATGCCTTTTGCTCTTTTGACATCTGTAATAGTCATTATCTATATGTTTTGCGGTGCAATCAGCCCGTGGGTCAAAAACACAAAGCAGTAATCTATTTCAGCCAGAGCAGCCTGACACTCACATAGTCATAACCAATGACATCATTATGATCAAGCTTTGAATTAACTACACAAATCAATCAATTCATTATGGGATGCTGCAAAATTAAACATGCATTTTAATGGTGAGAGAGGCGCAACACATGATTTCCATAAAATGCAAATGATAAGTGAATTATCATGTGGAACCTTATAAATGCAAATGGAAAACATCTAAGACCCAGCAGCTCCATGCTTGCTCCTTCAGAAGAGTAGTAGCAGCGGCCTTACCCATAATAGTCCAGATTTCATTGTCCTCCACAGACAGAGCATTGAGAGGACTGTATGTGAAAAAGATCACCGTGGCAACAAGAGCCCCAGTTTGAGAAGCTGGAATGGTGGAGGCTGAGGCCTAATCAATGCCTTACTGTCTCAGTAAACCTTATACTACAGGGCACTTCAATCCTTGTAATTACTACCCAAGTCATTAATGACTGACAGTGATTTTAAAAAAAAGAGAGAAAAAAGGAGAAAAAAAACTTCATATGACACTGAGTAGAAAGAGATGATGAATTACTATTGAGAAGTCTTCACATTATGCTTTTTGAGTGTGTGCATGGCAGAGAAACACTAAAGGGTCACCTGGAGGTCAACAGTTAAAGGTAGCAAATTGATTTGAGTGTTTTAATATGCTATAATTTCTGAAAAACAAAATCCTATCCACCATGCTAATAACTTAACATACAAATTTCCTATCATGCCCCATTTATTGCTGGCAGATATGGGCTCTAATTTCTGAAAATCCGATGAGGCATGAGGACACTAGGACCCTGCAGAGACAGGGGCTCTGGTCCTATTTCTCTCTGCCTCCTGCTCCATCTCTGCAGTCACTGTGTGTGAGTGGAAGAGAAAAGGAGAGAGTGAGCTTGTGTCTGTGCAAGCATTTACATCAGCAAAATTTCTCCCCCTCCATAAAAATATCTCTGTTGCCACAACTATAGTCACCTGGGAAGTGGAGGCACCAGGCAGATCAAGGGAAGAAGAACAGGCTCTTACAGCGGGAAGTACTTCAGCTACATTCACAAGGTACAGTGATTGATGTCCACCATGTACCTCAGTAGTGGGAGCTAAACCAGGTTTTCAGCCTCAGAGACCAAAGCAGCAGACAGCTGCATCAGGAAACACTCTCCAATTCAGGTACATTATGCTCTCTGTCTTGCTCTCTCTCTTTTTCTTTCCCTCACGCTCTGGTTTCTCTACATTTTCTCGCATGCTCTCATCCTCTGCATGGAGCAAATCTAATGCAACATGGTATTGTAATGTGATATAGAGCTTTACACAGTGGGTGTAATGCATTAATGATTGATGGATAAATGAGTAGGCGGTAAGACATGACTAAACCAGGCAGGAGGGATTGGGAGTACCCCTATCTATGATTTAGAGATGTTAGGGTTGTTGCTCAGTGAGGGAAATCATTATAGGCGATGAGGGAGACTGGAGCTCAGTTTATGCCCTGATTTACATTGTTATCACTGTTGACAGGAGATAGAAAAATCCTGGCTTTTTACATCATACATGCACCAGCAGCCACCCATGTCTATTTGCTGTCTACAAGAACTATGCACAGTTAATATGCAGATGGCCCCTGCGACCTATGAATACCCCCATCCTTTGCAGTTGACACACAAAACCTTGGCAACACAGCTCCTACTCCTCCTACTATACAAGCAAAATACACATGTGTTGAATCTTGGAACCACATACATTGGACACATACACTGGAAAGGCCTTGCAGAATTCAGTGCTTGTATTTTTGTTGCAAAAAAATATATTCATAATCAGCCCAGACATTGGCCATACATATTCAACTAGAGCTCTCACAATAGGTGCAGTCATGATAAGATAGAAAAGGACTATTACCTATTCAGTTATAGGAGTGTTTTGGGGAATCAGCTTGTATTCATGCATTGACAGGATGTGTGCTTGAAATGAATTTAACACCTGCAGCTCTTCAGGAAGGATCCGACTGGATTTGTCTTTGATAATGATAATTGTATTGAAGTGAAGGCCATTTTAGTATTAATAAAAGTGTAACAAAGTGGATTAAAAATCATTTCACGTTGTTCAGGAGGGTCAGTTTAATGACATACATGTGCTCTGGTTATACAGGGCAAGTATATGGCAGGGATTTTAGATTTATCAGTAACTAATACCTTAGGGAAATGTTGAGAAATGCAGAATTATGGACTATGATCTATGCTATGATCTGTTCAAGTAGATCATATCAATGACTTGATAGTCCATGATTGTTTAGTTCATTTTATCCATCTAATTTTCTCAGCATCTTGTGAAAAAGGTGCTGAATCTCCCTTTTTGAATACTGTGGACGGAACAGAGTTAAGTGGCTGAGGGTTGGCTTTGGATTATCTTATCAGTAAGATTGCCTTACCACAGATTTACAAAGCTGAGGCGGATTTCATGAAACTTCCCAGTGAATTAATCTTAACGGTGGTGGCTGCAAACGTGAAACTCTGAGCAGCTGAGCGGTGGGATTAGTTCATAACCCAGAACTGCAAATGAGAGATCACCCCAAAAATAGGAATATGCATACAGAAAGAGGAGGTGTACACACACACGCACACACACAAACAAGCATTTTATTGTCTTCTACCCTTCATCTTTCTCTCTTTCTCCTCAGGGCGTGTTTTGACAGATGACAAACATGAAGGTTTTGTGAATAAACAGGAATCATCAAGGTTGTCCCTCATGACGATCACACCATCACCCTCCCGACTACAGGGCAGCCTTTGACCTCGTTTTCAAGCCTCTGTTTCCTGGCCGTACTTCCTGGCAGTGAAGGATGGGTGATGGGCCTGTGACTGCTCCTGCCTGCCTGCCTTGTCCCGACCTCCAATGGAGCCGATGTGGAACTCCTCCCACCCACCTCCACAGCTCACGCCCAACATGTCCGCGTCGTATCTGCCTGAAGGCTGGGCTCTGTCGCAGTCGCTAGCCCTGCTGGCCATGCTGCTCATGGACCTGCTGGCTGTGGTGGGCAACGCGGCGGTCATGGCGGTCATTGCCAAGGCCCCACAGCTCCATAAGTTTGCCTTTGTCTTCCACCTGTGCTTGGTGGACCTGCTGGCGGCCCTGGTGCTGATGCCCCTCG
>OMKZ01019492.1:10567-20784 GCA_900302535.1 Neoniphon sammara
CCTCTTCCTCAGTGTGTGCCTGGTCAGCGCCGCCATCCTCTCCATCTCTGTCATAAATGTGGAGCGGTATTACTACATCATACACCCGATGCGTTATGAGGTGAAGATGACTGTCGGCCTCGTGGCTTCAGTGCTGGTGGGGATCTGGGTCAAAGCCCTGGCCATGTCTGCCCTGCCGCTGCTAGCCTGGCTCCTGCAGGGGGGAAGAACTCCTCTCCTGGAGGGCAGTGGGGTCACGGGAGGAGGAGGCGGGGCTGTCCCCTCACCCCCTGCTCAGGGTCACAGGCGCTGCTCACTACACTGGACAGGGGGAGGGTCAAACCGCGTGGCCTTCATGGTCCTCTTTACTCTGGTGTATTTCCTATGTCCGCTACTGGTCATTCTGGTTGTGTACTGCAATATGTTTAAAGTGGCTCGCGTGGCAGCCATGCATCATGGGCCCCTGCCCACCTGGATGGACACACCTCGTCGCCAGCGGTCAGAATCACTCAGCAGCCGTTCCACCATGGTGACCAGCTCAGGGACAGGCACTGGAACGGGACGAGCAACTCCGCAGCGCCCCTTTGGGGGAGGAAAAGCTGCAGCAGTGTTGGCAGCAGTAGGTGGGCAGTTCCTTTGCTGCTGGCTGCCTTATTTTTCCTTCCACCTGTACTCAGCACTGGCTGCCAGCCCTCCAGCCACGCTGGCCCCTCTGGAGGAGGTGGTTACCTGGATCGGCTACTTCTGCTTCACCTCTAATCCCTTCTTTTATGGCTGTCTTAACAGACAGATCCGTGAGGAGTTGGGCAAACATCTGCCTTGCCTGTTTCGTCGAGCAGGGGGTGAGGAGGAGGACAGACTGCCCAGCCGTGAAGGATCCATAGAGGAGAATTTCCTTCAGTTTCTTCAGGGCACTGGCTGTAACTTGGATGCTCAAAACTCCCACAGCATCTCTAGTCCTAAGGGGGAAGCTTGCTGCCCCATGGTTCAGTCCCAGCCGTCTGAGCCAGCACAGCCCATACCCATTGATTTCCGAATCCCTGGACAGATCGCAGAGGAGACTTCAGAGTTTATTGAGACTGAACAGGTGAAAAACAACCATATAATTACAGACAATTAAGGTTTTAATTTCTTTATATTATGAAAAAAAATCTAATTTTATTGTATTCAGATTTACTGTGTTTCAGGGTTCATTTCAGTGAAAACATGTAAATAATATTGAAAGCTGTCCAGCAGGTAGCTTATAAATTCATTCACTGGTAGATGACTTTATATTGTACCTTTGCAACATTGCACTTTGCCTCATCAGTTTGCGTCCTAGTTTTAATACAGTTGCATACACTTAAATGCAGTTGTTCGAAATATACTTCAAACTGTTATTTATGAACAGGGAATTTCTGGTACATCATGAAATGGCTGTATTTTGGCCTTCAACACAACTGCTCAGCTCTGTACAGTAAATGACTCAGTGAATCAATGTTGATATTAGTTGTTAAAATGTTTTTTGTTTGTTTAATTTAAAAGAATACACATTATTATATGTTTGGTTTCAAAAAGTGTGTTGAATAGTTTTCAGAATTAAATGATTTAAGAATATCCCTTTCAATTTCAAATTTTGGGGCCCTTGTTTAAATACACCAGCTCTCTCTTGTTTTGTTACCTTACTATTGTGCAGCATATTTCTGCTAATTTGTTTTGATTCGCTTTTGGCATTCATGAATGAAGATAAAATGTGTCATAGACCAAAAGATATGGTATTTCTTACTGCCAAATCAATTATTTTTGAGACTCTGGCAAATGAATTATTTTTGAAAAGAGTTTTATAAATGAGTTGGTGAAGTGCAAGATATGTAATGTCAAAGAAGACAGCAATAAAAAAAGACAAAATTATGACAGATAAAGAACTGTCAATTTTGAGTAGCAGTCGCACCTTTCAGTGATGACAGTGCTACACTTAACCCTTAAGCCAGTAATCAGATCAGAATCGATTAGGAGGCCTCCATGTTGTGGGGCCAGAACTGCTACTGGTTGTTTACAGATAAACTTCTGAATTTTGGCCTCCTCTCCTTGGTGCTTTTCCAAAAACATCCTCTTTTGTTTTCCTAAAAACAAGCCTGGTTTGTTGTGGCTCCATTTAGGATATACATCGACTTTTAACTCATCTTGAGAGTCATCCAGCTTTCTGCCATGTGATGTATTTATTAGTGTCCTTTGATATGGAGCTTAAAAAGCAGTATTCTATATATTGATGCACTGCATTACATTCAAAATAATTTTATTCCTTATATAGTTTAAGGAATGAAACTGTATGTTATGTTAAGTAAAACTATATACCTTTGGGTTGTGAATTCCACTCAACACTCCCACCATATTCTTACTGGTGAGCATTAGTTATTATGTGAATTTCATTACAAGGAGGCCAATGCATTTTGAAACAGTATGCACTAATTGCCTTCTGTATGTGTGTTTTTTGGCTGTGGAGGTTCTCCAACAGGAAAGAGAATACATTTTGATTATTTTGACCACTTTGTTCATCAGGGTTTCTAGAGTACCTCACATGCAGAAAACAACAAAATATTTGCAGTCCTGCACAATACCATGCCATGTTTGAGTCAGTATGATCCCTACACACTTTTTTCTAATGCCGTACAGGTGATTAAAGCAGACATTATATGTTGGCTTTGCTTGTTGGGGTTTAATTCGGAATAGTGATGCAGATTTTGCTGCATCACTATTTTTCAGCTTCAGTTTGATGATGTGATGATTTAGTAATTAATATCCAGCTTTTCAGAAAAAAAAATACAATACACTGTATGTGGAAAGGTTTGACTGAAGTAACAGATCCTTTCTCGATGTGGACACAGGGTTTATAGGAAAATATTTTTTTCAAAGATTGCTTTTGAGGGAACATGCCAACCCAAAATCAAATAGAGCTTGTTATATTCTGTTCATCACGTCTAAATATCCCAAACTGTGAATGATGTTGAACATTTTTGTTAGGATTCTCACTTGTTCAGAGGTTGTTTTGATGCTGTGGTTCAAGTAAGGAACGACTTCCACTGTATTGCAATGAAATGATTGTGTTTAGAAAGTATATGGCTAAAACTTGATTGAAAGATACTGTTGTAATAAAGAGTTCCTATGTTTGTAAAACATTTTGGATGCATGCTGATAATTTTACCTTCGGCACTAATGTGACAAATGTGATGCAGAACAATCTTTTTCTGATTCTTTACAACTTTTGCTAAACATCTTAGTAGAATGCTTTTTGCTTGTATTCTTACTCGGTGTTTTGTTGTGTATGGCACACTCTTTCTGAATTGATACTCTTTTGCAAAAAGGGAGTGAAAAATACAGTTCAAACACTGTGACCTTAAGGTAACATTTAAACTTCAAAAGCCAAAGGCAGCGGTCTGACCTTCATCTGAAAGAAAAGACATAACTATCACCTCAAAAACTTTGATGTTTACTGTGATGGACTGATAGTTTTATACATGCATGACTGAAAAATACATAGCCACCATATATGACATGAAATAAAATATATATATATATATATATATGTGTATATATCCTACTATATACTGTACAAAACCAGAGTGGCAGGAGTCTCATCCCTGTGCCTCCTCCCACAGCTCAGATATGGACTTATCTCGCCCTCCTGAGAACAGAATCATTTTTAAAATGATACTCACTTCAAACAAATGCATCCTGCCACTGTTTAACACTGTCGTTCAGTTGGAAAATGCTGGAGTGCAACAGGCCTCACACCTCGGCAGTGGACCTCAGTCAACCCGCCCCCAGCTTCTCCAGGCTCTGCCATCCCCATGGCAATTATTACCTAGTGACATTTCTCAGCACTGTGGTGGGCGGTAGGAGGAGCTCGCTCGTTTGGGAAACCAACAATACACCCTTATCTATGACATCTTAAAATATATTATAGGCTAAACAACAGCCTACATTTGTTTTCATTATGACTAGGGTGGTAAAATTACTTGTAGAATGTAATCTATTGCAAATTACTAATTACTTGCTGAAAACTAAAATCAATAACTTAATTGATTGGATTACTTCACTTTGTTGAGGTAATTTCATTATTTTCTATTGCCACAGAGTAATTTGCACAAATATTTTATGACAATCTTTGGATCCTTTGTATGAAAATTATTCCTGTTAATTATAACACTCAAACACATTCTTTATTCAGAATGATCTTCAGTCACTTCCTGTTAATTTTGGACTGGTTTATATCTAATTTCTGTAGAATATGAAGCTTACCAGAAAAGTTACTTTGATACAGATCATTCATGAGAGTTCTCACTGACTATTAGTTACTTAGTTATGAAATTTTGTTATCAGTAATAAGATATATAAGGTATAATTTTTCCTAAAACACATCTCTCAGAAAACTCATGAACTCGCACATTTTGATTACTTCAGTAGTATTGGTAAGCTGAATATTATGTTTCATTGCTGTTTGGTCCCACAGTTGCCAAATGTTTGTAATTACATCACTCTAATCCTCCCCAAATCAGATGGTTTGGAAGTATATGACAAAATGAAAGGCAAAACCCTAAATTACTGTTAAAAAAATGTAACATCTGTAAACTAGCTGTGTCTAACATTTGTACATCTGGGCATAATGTTATAAATTTGGGTTTATATATTGAGGCATGTAATTGTGAACAGGTGTGAACTTTATTTTTTATGCAAACCTGTGAAAAAGCATTTCCTCTTGATAAAAACAAAACAAAACCAAGTAACTTCGCAAGATTGTAAGATTTACAATAACAGCAACAGTAGAAAAGCTAAATGAATTCCCAGACAAAAATTATTGCAGTGATGGAAATGACATCAAGAGTCAAGCAGAGAAAGATTTTTTTCCCTCCAAGACATGAGTAAGATTAGTTTCGAACAGAGGAGGAGGATAAATGGAGCCATGAAATGTTCCTTGAAAAGATTTTTAGGTTTTAGGTTACAATGAAAATGAAGAGAGTGATTCTGCAGTCCTTCCTGCAGAGGACAGGTCATTCGCTGTATAGTAAACCAGTGACAGGGAGGGCAGAACTGAGACTATATTAATCAGTGACTTGGTCACAGCAAAGAAAGGAGTGTTAAGCACATAGTTAAGCATCTAGTGTTAAGTGCCTGCAAGAACAAAGGGCAAAGGGCTGAAGTGAAGTGATGATAAAAGTTGTGGAGGGACGATACAGAGAGCCACAAGAGGGAAGCGAAAGGGGGAAATCTACAGAGGCTGAAGAGAAGGCATGTACCAACATGCATCAACCGAACATTTGACATTCATCAGAAAGACCCAGCTGGATCCTGTGCAAGTTTAATGAATAACACTGTTTTCTCTTACACATTAATCTCAATAGCAAAATAAAGAGATGTTGAATAAAATGTTTATGCATAAGGCCAAATGTCACAAACAGGAGGGTATGAAGATACTGTGTAATGATGTTATAGCCATATGACATACAGTAGCCAAGGCCTGACCAATGATTGAGCATTTCTGGCAGATTCATTCAAAATCTCATTTTTAGTAGAGACTGGCGTTGGCCATGACCTCAAGGGCAATGTTTTTTCCATGAAACAAACTCAAAACAGTTGACCCCAGAAGAAGATCAGTGCTTTAAAATCACATGTTGTACTTCCACTGGTTATCAGGAAGCAGAAGGATCCACAGTAAGACAGTGTGGAAGAAACAAACACTGAAGAGGCTGTACATATTAATGCCAATCGAAAAGAACAACAGACAGAAAGGATAAGGTAAGGAAAACAAATGTAAACAAATTATAGTTTGGATTTGTCATGGATAACCTTACGAACAACACCTGCTTCTCAAAATACTTTATTGAAATGTTTATGTTTCTGCAAATTAATAAAGGTAAATAACCATCGTCCGATGCTAGAATGGATAACTGAGGCAGTCCCATCTTTCATGCATTCTTTAATAAACAATAAACAATAAATAAACATAAACATTAATAAACAATTTTTTTTTGTTTCCATGTAAACTTTTCAGGCACATTTTCAGCTTTTTTACAAGAGAGATGCATAAGAGTGATGAGGAGAGGAAAGGACATATTTTGGGGGTGTGGGGGTTGAGAGGTAAGGAGAATGTCGAAGAGGAGGGAGAGATGAGAGGAGAGAAAATCAGACAAGTGGATGAGGAAACAGGAGAGGGGATAAGACTAAGTAAACATAACTAAAATAATACCACACACAGGAGAAGAGGAGACGAGGGAGGGATGAGACGACAAGCAGACAAAAAAGACCTGTCAGATATATCCCAAACACACAGACACACACACACACACACACACCACACACACAGCTGACTTTATTCTTACACTGTTAAAATCACACAAGCAATAGACAGCGATGATGAATGCCGAGCTAATGATGTTACAATGGAACAGTTTAAGTTAATCTTAGATGATATTTTAACCATTGAAACTAACATTAAACATGAGTTTTTAACATTGAGCGTATAAATCTGTGCCTTTCATCGTTAACAGTTTTTGGTAAATTGCGTCAATCTTTTCCTCCTGTTATTGTAACTGCTGTGTATATATAGAGTGGCCTTCATCGTGAGGTATTATGAAGAGACCTGAGAGTCCTAGTGTTGTTAAACAAGATCTTCACTGAGTCACTCCATTATGTGTCTCTGGGAACAGCAATAATCTGATTCATGATATGGGCGGAGACCCACAGTTAGAAATTTTTAAAAAGCTGTAATCTATTTGGCTCTATTACATCAAACACAAAAGACTAATACAGCATTTTGGTTACTTTAAGCAATGTTGTTTCAATTACATAATTGTTTGTTTATTCATACCCTGTGAGGATACATTTATAAATGAAGCTCTGTATACTGGATCATCATAGTTATTAATGCAACTTTGGGATCAACAAATATAGAAAATGAGCCAATCAGTAAAAAGGGAAGGTCGCAATTGACACCATCAATTGGCATGAAATGCCATGACACATCACAATACGGCTTCAGGATGGCTCTCTCGACGAGCCTGACATGCATTTACTCCTGTAAATGTGGCTTTGGGATCAACAGACATGGATGACAACATATTTCAATGTGACTTCAAGATCAACCAATCAGGAAACGGGAGGCACTTGACATAATCAACATATACAGGAAACTCTCCATGGAGTCCTACAAGCCATCTCTAAAGTTAATGCAAGTTTTGGATCAGTACATGTTGTGCGCGAGGAAAACAAGCACAAACTTTCTGGGATAGCCCGACATATCAGCCTATACTAGCTGCTGTCACAATATCAGGTGTTAAAAGTGTGCAGCTGCTGACGGTTTGATAAAAAAGGAAGGAGGCCAGAGAGACACCTCTCTCATCAACCTGTAAACCCAGTTTAAATCTCAGTTCTCCCTCACATCATTATTCAAATGAAGAATTTTCCCTAACATCATAATTTTAACAAGGTGCCTTCCATAGGATGAAAACATGTAGGAATAAATCATGAATTAGGCCACTACACAGGTTTTGAAGAGTGGAGGTATAGGTTGTGTTGTGTTTCATCTGCATCTGAGAACTTATATTGAAAAGTTGAATGGCTCAGCATCTTGGAGTTTAAAGGGGAACAATAGCCAATGTTAAGAAAACTAATATTTTGGGTGGTAAAACAACCATAATAAAACATGCTAGCAACAGATTTGAACCCACAAGGCTCACACATTCACAAAGACAACTCAAATACACCTCTAGATGGCAACATCTTCATTGTTTAGGGCCATGAGGCAAAAGCACAATGTAAATAGGCCTCAGAGTGCTGAGAGGATCTTTTGCATGAATACTAGGCTTGGCTCAAATTATGTGGAGTACTGAAACTAATTTTAGAACCCAAAAGAAAAGCCAAAAGAAAAAAAAATCCTTCTAAAATTTAGTATAGGATTACAGTAGTATGGTCCTCTGTTAAAAAAGTAGCTTACCATTTCTGAACTGTAATTTTCCAAATTAGATTACACTTCTCACAGCACAGTCAAGTATATAAACCTTCAACGTATTTTTTTTGAGTAATCTACCTTAAACTGATCCCTCCTGATCAAACCCTGATAATTTACTGCTCAAAACTGAATCTGGTGTAGTAACGGTAAACATAACATTGTATTAGGATATAGGATTTATTGGGCTATGATAAATCTTATCTTTTGGACATTACAGGCATCAAAGGTTTTTTTTTTATCCTTGAATGAAATGTTGGACTTCACTACGCCCAGTCTTACGTATGTGGCAACCACCCTTGGACGAAGCAAGCTGATAAGTAAGCCACACTAGACTGCAAAAACAGCAAGGTAACCCAGCATGTGTATAATAATTACTTTTAATCACTTTAATCATTTAATTACTTTTAACCAATACCCTATGACATAGAATCAAATAATGTTGTCTAATACTATATTCCTCTCTTTATAAATCAAATCGAATATTATCAAATACAGGGTACCCAAAACTTATGATTGACTACAAAACGTGTATGCTGTCAATCAGATACTTACATGTAATTCCATTTTGATTGAGCTTCTTTACAATTCAAACGAAATATCTGACTTTATACGCAATAATAGTATAGATATGCTGTATATGCTCAATGATATACAGGAAATAGCCTGGTAGTTATTCTTACAGACACAGTTCGTAAAAAACAAACAAACAAACAAACAAACAAAAAAAAAAACAGTATTGTTTAAGAATAGATGTTTTTACATTTTCTGCAGTTCTGCAATTCTACAATTTCTAAGCAACCAGGCATCAGAAAAATCGTTTGGTAAAAATGTCTCAACACTTTCTTTCGGTAAAAGAGCCTAAACTCGTTCTTGTTGTTATGATAGGGAAAACCCAATAGACATGCTAACACTGAAAAGCAAAGATTATTATTTTACTGTTGAATACATGTACTTACTTGTGTGTTTATTGCCATGGGGTGTGTATGTGCGTGTGTGTTTGTGTGTGTGTGTGTGTGTAAGGACATAAGCGACCTTTGAACCACTAATATGCTCACACAGCGGCGGCTCCTTTAAAAGTTTCCTGGTTGAACTTCTTCCCTCCGGTCTGAATACTTCTTCTTTTACGTCAAAACAGCAAGCCAAATGTAAGTGTGCAGTCAGCAGACCACACACAATATCCCGTGGCAAATATCGGAACAAAGGTGAAAACCAACTTACCAACGATGTGCTAGCAAGTTACGATATTGTTACATTTCATTTTAAAAGTATTTTTTTTAAGTGGCAATGCATTATGTACTGACAAAGTAGCTACAGTGCTGTTAACTCGTCTAATTACTAGCTACGTCTTAGGCGTTATCATTATTCCACCAGCACGACTTTTCACAAGCTAGCCAAAGTTAGTAAGCTAGCTAAAAGTGAACGTTAGTAATATTAAACGTCGATGTCAGTAAACTAATACAGGTTTTGACTTGGTAACGTCAGGCAGCCACTGCAAGGTGTTAACCACATGCTTGTGTGGCTTACCGCCGTGTCATGGCAGCTTGTCAGCAAGTTAGACAAAACTTAAAACGTTAGCATCATGCTGTTTTCTTTACAGGGCACTCAAAGCTGCTACCTGTCCCCTGCTGCAGCCATCACCAGCCGGTTCTCAGCAATGTCAGGTGGTAAGTCAGTGGTAGTTAAATTGCAACAGCAGTCTTTACAGAGGATGGTTGTGGCACTGTCCAACTAGACAAGACAAAAAGTTGTATATAGCGTTACAGTTTAGGTGTTACACAATGATTAGATCAAATTCAGTCAAAAGACAATAGTTACCAGTATTGTCAACTTTTTTGTTTAGTTATATGAATGGGATCATGCAACCTGTATGTCAGCAAAAAACAAACAAACAAACAAACAAACAAAAAACGCACATTTGGGGCAGTGTAATGCTTGGTGGTGTAAAGTGACCAACAAAGCTCTTACTCTTAGATGGTCCTACGATCAAAACAGTTTTATGTAAGTAGTTAGTTGAAGTACTGTGTTGTGAAATGTTAAAATAATCCTGAGTCTGCTTTATCTCATGCATGGGTTTTGTTAAACACACATTGAATGCAAGGAATGTATTCTCTTCTTGCATAATACTGGGAGAATTTTTTTGTTCAGGCAGGTTGGATACCATTTTACATTGTACGTTGCTCATGATTAAGCTGTGTGTGTGTGTGTGTGTGTGTGTGTGTGTGTGTGTGTGTGAGAGAGAGAGAGAGAGAGAGAG
>OMKZ01019492.1:40296-86941 GCA_900302535.1 Neoniphon sammara
CTGTTAGGCTGAAAAGTCCAGTAGTATGCGGGGAGAGAGTGACGGTCAAGCAAGCTATACAATGAATGGAGTGAGGGAGCAGAAGTAGCGAGATCAAATGTTTTTCAAAGTTTTTGAATCACTACAACCACAAGAGGTCCTTCATCATACAGTCATAACTGTGCACAAAAAATTTAGGCTGATGGGCCCAGTAGTTTGCAAGATTAGCCACGGACAGACACAGACAGACACACATGCACTCCCGACCAAACACATAATCTCCTGGCAGAGATGAAAAAAAATAGACTAGTGGTCAAATATATCACCGGTATAACTGCTGGAGTGCACGAACCAGAATGGTCTGGGCTCCACAACGACACGTAGTCTTGTGTTCCCTGAGGACCAGGGATGATAAGGAAGGCTGAAAGAACTGTTGTGATCCTCACTGAGTAGAGACAACAGCCCACATAGAGGGGTGTCCCTCTCTCTAAGCAGGACAGGGTTCAAAAGATCTGGTGATCACATATGTGGGTGGTGTGCAGACTCGGGTCCCAGGGAGGTGAGGGGAAAGCTGAGTTGGAAAGCTTTGTCTCTATAACTCACCGGGCTGAGTAAGTACAAAGGCTGCATTAAAAATGGCAGGCTTGATGTGTTGCATTCTATAACAGACAGACAGACACACACACAAACAGATTGTATCTTTAAAAAGTTTCAGGCTAGGGTGGTTGGCCAACCTGTCTGCCAGAATAGATTCATAGAAAAAATGGATTTGCACAGCGGTTTGAAATGAATAACAAAAGTGCTTCAGTCATGGCCTCACAGAGACTTGTCCCGAAATAGGGAATGAGGACACGGAAGATTAGTTTTTTGTCCCATGTTGATCCACATTCTCTTTCACAAATGAGTTGCACAGAATTAATTTATTTTGTCTCAAGGACTAACCTACAGCCAAACAGTTACTATTGGTTACACTCCATCACGGCACAGGGACAGCACTCGCATCAAAATCATTTATCTCATTTTTATTGTTCAGTAAATTTTAGGTGTAACCATGCCCCCCCCCAAAAAAACAAAATGATGCATTAAAGCTTGTAGTTGGCTGTGAGAAGGGCTAGATGGGGCATTAATGCACATCATGTTTTGACAGATATTTTAAATTTACCCTGGTGTTACTGGCTGTCATATAGCCAGTGACAAACAAGCTATCACTCTTCTAGAGCTACAGCTGAGTGGTAGCTGGTAACCTGTTAGCTGCTCTTTGTTACAGTGCTAGTTAGCTGGTGCCAACATCAAAGGAAGAGGCAAGCTTGTTTAGTGCAGTGGCCACTCGCCCCTTTGTCCACTAACTCAGCTGTGGCACATATACAGAAATGTTAATCATTTCATTCATCATGTTATGTACAAGTTACAAGAGCCCAGCACAACTATTTAAACTATTTGCGAAGTTTTTTCCATCACTCTCTTTTATTCCTGCTTGGTCTGAAAGTATGTAAGTTGTGTGGGTTTCTCCCACTGTTTACTACAGTGTTTACTGAAGGGTTGTGTTCCCGGCTGCACTGATGTCACTGCGATAAATAGAGTTGGGTCTACTGGATTAAGAGGCATCTGTGGTGGAAAGACTGGGGGATTACATGGATACTATACTGGGGATGACTGTGTGTGAGTGTGTGCCCGTGCATTTGCTCTCATCTGTTTGTCTGTGCAAAGACGCACACGGGCTTGCATGCGTGCCCGTGCATGCACCCTCCTTTCTGTCCTTGAGAGTATGATTGTCAATAGACTGTTGCATAAATATAATCCATACCCTGTGAGTAAGGCCTCTGCAGGAAACAGGACAATACCTCTGCAATACCATGACATTATGAGTAGTGCGGAGAGCGGCCTTTCACCGTTCATCCTAACGCCACAGCCTTGGAGGCATACAGCAGATGGCAGAGACTAATTGTCTCAGGCCAGACACAGCACCAATAATGGCGCCAATTACAGAGAAGAATGAACACACCACTCCCAAAGCCATAGACTTAGACTTTTTATGAGTGTGTTACTATCTATGTACACAAGTTTGGTTCACTCTTGCAGCTTGAATTCACTTCTGTCTTTCAACAGTGTGCTGAAATGAGTGAATTAAACTTGCTGTTCCTCAGTATACCTATACCCTGCTTTTGTTTATTGCGGAGTCAGATGTATCTGCTCTGCGCTGTTTGTTGTTATGATTATGTGGTACAATTACCCTAGAGTGGAATTAAAGTCATCTGTTTCCAGCAGGTCTGGAGTGGGGAAGGCCCCTCTGTGTCATACCCAGGTGTGTGTGCATGTGGGGACGTGTGCGTGTCAATTTGAATAAATCTTGTTTGAGCGTGTGCATGTGTATGTGTAACTGAAGTGAGATAGCATCTGTTATTACAGCTGTCTTTCCTTCAGCTGCCCTCTGCTCTTGGACATGTTACATGGATTTCCATGCACTGACAGATTGCTGTTACTGTAGTTGTCTCCAGAGCTTGGCCTTACTGAAAATTGTGATTTTACTTTTTGTTTACATAATGTGTCAATGTCTTTGATATCTTCAAAACAGACATAAGAATAAGGGGAAAAAACAAAATGATTCATATAACTGAAGGAGCAAAACATAGCCATTCCAGACCCAAGATGTGGAGATTGCTCAGTAATGATAACACTCTTTTTATAAGTCTCTCTTGAGTGGTCTGCCTTGGTTTTACTATGTGCTACACACAGTAACTGATGTAAGAACTGGTTTAACTCTTAAAGAGTTTTTTATTTTTATTTATTTTTATTTTTTATTTTTTTATTTTATTTTTTTATCTTTGATCTTCTGATTTCTCAAAACCTGGTTGTTGTTGTTGCTTTTGAAGAGAGCTATTTCTTGTATTGTCTGCTATTCTTTCTATAATGATATTCTCACTATGAATGTGTGGTAATATTATTTTAAGTGTGACATTGTTAGTTGATACAGATGGAAAGGCAAAGCTACGCAGGAGAGAGAAGGCAAAAACATGCTAGCAGTAGTGTACACATTTGTGCCAGCTAATACCATAGCTCACTGGTTAACCAAATGTAAACATGTTTTCTATTTATGTCCACCTGTCATGATGTTAGCTATGCTGGCTTGTACATTTTTCTTGGTATATGAGAAACTGCTATCATTGCTGAGTTAGCTCTGGTGTGCAAAGCATCCAAAGACCCATGTTTATCTGCACTCCTGTTATTTTGGTTTATTAGCAAGGTCACCACACAGTGCAAATGATGTTGCATGTGGCTGGTTATGCATAATTACTAATTGGATGCTGTAATGAAGCCTGGTGTTGTGTTGTGTCTGTTTGCTGGAGAGAAGTCTTACAGATTGTAAATCCTTAACTGTCTGAACTCTTTTAACAGTATATTTTTTTATCTACAGGCCATGTCACTCCAAAAAATCTGAGCATAAACACACATATATGAGATTTTATTAGCCTTTATTTATCTGTGAAAAGTCAGATTAACATGAGTGCTCTTCTCCAGCAGTTGTTTCATATTCATACATTTACACCTGGAAGCTGCCTGGTGCAACCATAGTTTTCTGGTGTTGGGAGATAAGTGTTTTGCTCAAAGGCATGTGGACAGTAATTGTGACCGGGCAGCGCATTCACCTATTGAGGAGGCTGATGAAAAGCTGAGAGGGACACCCATGAAGGAAAATTCAAGTGGGATTTGATCCTAGGCCTGCATACTTGTAGCTCTAGATGTAGTGAATTAAATCACTTGACTGTTCTGACCACACAATAGTTGCTCATTCACTTCTTTCATCCACATTTTTTCACATTCATTCACTTTACACTTTCACCTCAACGTCAACATTAATGTCCAAATACATGAATGTCTGCAAAATGCAGAGAGTAAATGCCTGAGCTCAGAGAGGCTAATGCGTGCTTGCTAATATTTGCTGTTATGGGTTTTGTTGTTTTTTGTATGTCTTGTTTATATAGACTGTGAAAACAAATTTACCCTATGGACAATAAAGTATGAATCTGAATCTAAATCAAACCTTAAACAGGATATGACTTATTCTCCAGGATACCATGCACATGTAAATGTGGTCAGTTTACTCAACACTAAACTGAGCAATGTCTTCAAAACATTGCTCAGTGGAAATGCCAAAGGAAAATGTGGAGCAGTCAGCCAAGAAATAGTGAATATTGCGGGCAGTGAGCATAGGACCAGAGGGTAATGTGTCTGCACGCAGATATTTCTTTGGTCGTTCAACAATATTAATACAATGTGTCACTATCATAACATGCTTTCTCTCACTGTGTCTGTCTCCAGACCTACGTGGTGCAACCGGGCCGAAGCCCCTCAAACCCCAGCGATCCCTGCCAGGGACACCCGTTTCTCTCAAACACTTCCCAATTGACCTGCGGACATCCATGGACGGAAAGTACAAAGAGATTGCCGAGGTGAGACTCTGGAGCCAAACAGATAGTGTTTCTGCACAGTAAACCCAGAGGAACAAATACACAATGAACCTCATTCATGAGCCATTGGTATGAATACGTTAAATCTTAGAAGGAAAGCTCATTTTTTTATTTTTATTTTTCAAACACCACTGTGCTATTTTTTCAGCCATTGTGGTATTTTAAGTACCTGTTATTATCATTTGTTGGCATCTATCTATGCATAATGTGTATTTGTAGATTTTTTTTTTCTATATTATTTATATTGTATTGCAGATTGGTGATTGCAGATTGGTGATTGCAGTTGGTAATAAAACACTGCACCATAGTTGCTGAAATGATCCAGGAATGTGTTAAGGCTATAAAATGAGCTCAAAGCTATACAGTTTTTCTTAACCAACACAGGCAACAGAAGTTGAAACTTGGTGATTGGGTATTTTTTTGAGGCAATGCTCTGTGGGACTTGTAGCTGACTTATGCACACCCACCCCTTTTTTTTCAATGACCTGAATTATTTCCGCACAACTCCTGTTTGTTTGTACTGATGTTAAAATCCTGTAAACAGTCAGAACCTAATCAGTTCATCAGTTTTCTTATTTTGAATCATACCAGCTCAGAGGGTGGCTTGACATTTTGTGGCTTTGAATTGAATGCAAATTCAAGAGAAATTCCTTAGAATGTATGTATGTAGACCTAAATATCTTCCTTATGTAGATGCATATAAATGGACCTGTGTCTGTGTGTAACGAGTCCATTACGACATACTGTAGATATTATAGCTCTGTTTTGTGTTGGCACCAGGAGCTGTTCACTCGCAGCCTGGCAGAGAGCGAGATGCGTAGCGCTCCTTATGAGTTCCCTGAGGAAAGCCCCATCGAACAGCTGGAGGAGCGACGGCACCGCCTGGAGAGGCAAATCAGCCAGGACATCAAGTGAGAAACAATCTCACCACTTGGGTTGCAAAATTGCTGGAATATTCAGAGGTGAAAACCTTCCATGGGAATTAACAGGAGAATATGGGAATTAATGGGAATACATGGGAACTCACCGGAATAAAGGGGAAATTATTGTGCGTTATTTGCATGGGCTGTCTTTACCATGAAACATAAGCCTTTGGCCTTATGATACATAGAAATAAATGTGAACATAATAGAAATCAGAAACACACAATTTAGTTATTAAGTGAATTTTAATTAAATGTTGACTCATTATTTCATTGAACAACAAAATCACAATTTTCAATCCTACTCGCCAAACACAAAGCTGACACACAAGACAACTCCCTTTACATCAGCCCATACAGACAGAACTCTCTCCTGCACCCATCTTGCGCACACAGTCATGCTTTCACCCATGCACGCATGCTCAACAGCTTTCAACATGTCAGTTTGCGGGAAAACTAACTGCAGCAATCAGCTAACTGGGCCACAGCATATGCCCTGTGTTTCCATCATGCTCTACAAAAACTTTTAGAGGGATGTGGGTTCTGTCTTGGTTGCCGGGGTGATGCTATCTCTGCACCAGCTGATCCTCTGGGTGATTATCTGACACGCCCCCCTGCAGGCCCCTGTTTACCAATCTGGATATACCACCCCTGGATAAACCCCTCCCCAATCACCTAAAGCCTAATAATGCTTTTTGTGTCTCTGTGTGTGGGTGTGTTTTCTGTTGCTCATATGTGTGCTTGTGCATATATTTGGTCTCTCTCTTCTCTGTTCTACTTCATTTCTTCTCACTACCTTTGATGCCCATCCCCCCCGCCTTGCCACACTATCCTGCGCCGCTGCATATCACCCCAAGGCTTGAGCCAGAGATCTTGCTCCGTGCCAAACAGGACTTCATGAAAATCGACAGTGCTGCAGACCTGGAGTGAGTGAGCTCTGCGTGTACTGAGTGTACTGTATGTTCTCTCTCTCTCTCTCTCTCTCTCTCTTACTCTGTCTCTCTTTCTTTCTCTCTCTCTCTCTCTCTCTCTTTCTCTCTCAGAACTGTACCCCCCAACTATGCCAACTACCCACCAATCTTCAGAGTATTTATCTTCTCAAGATATTAGGTTTATATTGTTTCAGATTACACTGGTGTGAGCACTCTTCTCCAGCCAATTAAGACCATCAGTATATTATAATTCCTTGCAACCTCCCTTCTGTGACATGATGTAGTGTAGTAATGACAGTGGGTAACCTGCTCTTTTGCTCTTTGCAGAAACCATTAAACTCTTAGGCTGTTGAGAATACTGCCATGCCAAGCTTTTGCTGGTCTAATTAGACACTACCTCTTAAACGCTTCCACTGCATTTTACTGATCTTCATTTGACTCGTCTGTTTTTCTTTGTTAAAGATTGATAAAGATTATGAAACGTTTACATCCCACAAACCCTGCTAACTTCCCTCAGCTCTGGCCACTCATCAGTCTTACAGGTTAACTATTCAAGATAAAAATATGTTGACATTTTACTACCCATTACTCTACAATGTAGAATCAACCATACTATTGGCTGATGCTGTCATTACTTTTTATTAACCAGTAATATTTGGTTTCTCTTCCTGTACACCTCTTCTGTATCACACTGCTTTCATTCACTGATCTGCCTCACTCCCTCCTTACCACCATGTGCTCTCTCTCCCTCCCATTCTCTCTCTTTATTCCTCCATTTCTCTCTCTCTCTGCGCCCTTTAGGTTAATGAAGGAAAAGAGTGTGGACACTGTTGATGATGGCTTTAAGGAAAGAGACGTGCCAATGGAGAGGGAGTACCAGCGTGTCTCCATCTCTGGAGAGGAAAAATGTGGGGTGAGGTGCTTTGCAGCTCACTTGATTTGTATGTTTTCACAAGCATTTGAACTAACACCCATTCACTTACCTATATTTGTTTTCCTATCTGCCCAGGTACCCTTCACTGACCTGGTAGATGCTGCCAAGTGTGTGGTGAAGGCATTATTCATTCGAGAGAAGTACATTTCCCGTTCCATGCAGAATTTCTGTAAGACCACGGCTCGATCCTTGCAGGAGCTGGGGGAGACACCTCTGGATATGGGAGTCTATGATGATATTCCCGAGACACCTGTGGATGCTGGTATAACATATAGTACCTACGCCAAACACATATGCTATTACCATGGGATAGAAATAGCAGGTAGAGAGTATTTCAGTGTTTGTTATCAGAAATGATGGACTAAAAGTAGAGTTCACAACCAGGAGGCAGTATCCGCATTGGTCTTTCATGCAGCTCATATGTTTCTGCGAAATGCACTGAGGTTGTAATTGCACCCCACAGGGTGTGTAGTAATTGCCTAGCCACCTACAGTGCCGTACATTCACAACTGACTTTTATCTGCAGGATCCAGAGAGAGGGTGTGAAAGCATGCCATGTTACTCATACAACATCTGACAGTTCTTTGCTTCAGAAAGAACCTGAAATAGACTACAGTGACTCCCAGTCACACTGCTGCCTTCACTGGGCTCTCCCTGAACTCAGTTTTATTCATGGCCTGCCTGTCAACATAGAGGCTGCAGGCCTTTCAAACCTGCCTGGCCTTGTTCTGCAGGGCAAGCATGGTTCCTTTCAAATTGTGCCTCAATATGCTGCTGAGCTACGTCCCTCAGTCTAGATATTTTTTTCTGATTTTGCAGGGATTAAGATTTTACGACTCCCAAACTGAATCAAATGAAAACACAGAGCAGAGCATTGGGGCCGCTGATGAATGAAAAACTCCTACACATATAATATTTTACCTGAACAATTACCCTTGTTAACAGCTTCAGCATAAGTTGTATGATTTTCCTTCCCATGCTCTCCCAGATGCCCCTGTCCACCCGCCTGTCTCAGCGACACACCCTTATGAGAATCAGGACCCCAAGAATATGCCCACTGATGCAGGATATGGCTGCAAGATGGTAGATGGAGTAATCCATGTTTACACTAAGAAGAGCCCCATGGACAAGTAGGTGTTTTGTCCCATAGAGTGTTTTCTTTAGTTGCTGAAAATGTGAGTTGCTTTGCATAAGGAGATTCTTTGGGTTTTAACAATACTGCCTCCTGTTCAGGAGCACAGAGCTGGACCTCCCTTATCCTGACCTGAAGGAGTATATTGCAGACATGAATGTTATGATGGCTCTTATTATAAATGGACCAGTGTGAGTGTTTCTTAAACAGTAACAGTCTACAAGTATCATTTTGGTTTTAGTTCAGTATTCATTCTAAATGAAATATGACCCTGTTTACTAAATGTGGTGTTTATAGGAAGTCTTTCTGCTACCGCCGCCTGCAGTATCTAAGCTCTAAATTCCAGATGCACATCCTCCTGAATGAGATGAAGGAGTTGGCGTCTCAGAAGAAAGTTCCTCACCGAGACTTCTACAATATCCGCAAGGCAAGAGCCATTAAACATCAGCTACTGATCATCTTATTGGCGAGGAGTTGATTTCTCTCTTTTTAATTAGTTGATCATATCTCTGCAGCTAGAAAAATGAAAAATCTAATTGTCATGCCTAGCCTGCAGCACAGCTGTCTCTATATCATGATATAAATGTCCAAATGAGAGGAATTTTTAAAACTGCAGCAACAACTGGTACTTATCCTGGAGTGGGCCCAGGACTGAACATAGTGCTCAGAGCCAAAGTTATCCCCACCTCTCATATCTACAAAAAATCTACAGGATTGTTTTGCCACATTATTCTAGGAGGTTTCCATTCAGCAGCTAAGGGGTACTTTTTATGCTGATGCATTTTTCATGGTCTATTCTACCTCCAGGTAGACACACACATACATGCATCCTCCTGTATGAACCAGAAGCACCTGCTGCGTTTCATCAAGAGAGCCATGAAGAAGTACCCTGATGAGATTGTCCATATGGAGCGTGGGCGTGGACAGACGCTGATGGATGTGTTTGAGAGCATGAACCTGACAGCCTTTGACCTGAGTGTAGACACTCTTGACATGCACGCGGTGAGAAATGGGCGCATCAGTAGAAAAAGTCTAACTACAACGTATTTAGGAGATTCTGTACAGAAGAATACAGTGTATGTATGTGACAGAGAAATCTGATTTTATTTTTCTTCTCAGGACCGCAACACATTCCATCGATTTGACAAGTTCAATGCCAAATACAACCCCATTGGAGAATCCATCCTCAGAGAGATCTTCATCAAAACTGACAATCACATTGAAGGAAAATACTTTGCTCACATAGTCAAGGTGTCAAAAAATAATTCATATGCAAGACACATTTTTTATTTCATTCAAGTGATTTTTAAGCATGCACAGAGAAATTTATTCATTGACACCCTCTGTTTATCCAGGAGGTAATGTATGACTTGGAGGAGAGCAAGTACCAGAACTCTGAGCTGCGTCTGTCAATCTATGGCCGCTCCCGCGATGAATGGGACAAACTGGCCCGGTGGGCCGTCAAACATCATGTCTACTCCCACAATGTGCGCTGGCTTATCCAGGTGCCCCGTCTCTAGTGAGTAGTGCCTTAACTTGCATCACCTTAAAGCTGAGTAGTGCAACATTTGGCACTAGTTCTGAAATTGGTGGTAGTGAGCATTTAAGAAGAAAACAGAAACTTGAAACTCACATTTCAAGTGAGGTGTTTTTTACAGCATGTGTCTGTGGACGCACAGCCATACCATAAGCATGGCTAACAAGACAGAAGTTTTGCAAGATAGATGATCCTTGCACCTTTTGTTGCTGGCCAGTACCTGTGTACATCGTTGTACACAGGTACTTACTTTTAGTTGTGATGTTGTACATCACAACTAAAAGTAAATTACTTGTTAATGCTGATTTTGTTTCATGCAAGCAAATGCCTGGGTGAAATGAATCTAGCCCAAAACTCCCCAACAACTATAAACATGGATAAAAGAGGACATCAGAAAATACAGCTCACCTCTATGGCATCCTGCAGTTAGGCCAAGATATGAAGTATTTAAATTATTTACAATATTTATAAATATAAATTATTTATAATATTTATAAATATACACACTTTTCTTACTAGTCTAAGCGAGAACACTCACAGTAAGAAAACACAAATGGATTGGAGTTTGGACTGTGAAGGAAAGGGCTGCTCCCCCTGTCAGAACTTCAGCACGGCCCAATAGGCAGCAGGCAATAACATGTTACCTTGGAAATTAACCTACAGGTGAAAATCAGAATGTAAATAAATGTGGGTCCTTATTGGCAAAACTCCACAGCATAGATTTAAGTTTTTATTTAGTTACCTGGTCCTACATTATCTGATTTTGCTGCAGCCTATCTCAGCCATCCATACAAATCACTAGCGTCAACATCTAATATCTTGTGACACGTCATGTTTATGAATAACAATAAATGTCACTGCTCTACGTGCCATCATTAGTTGTTGGTATGTGATAATAATTATCGCCCCCTTTGCAGTGATGTGTACCAAACAAAGAAGCAGCTGGCAAATTTCCAGGAGATGCTGGAGAATATCTTCATGCCTCTGTTTGAAGTCACCATCAACCCCCGCAGTCATCCTGAGTTGCACCTCTTCCTGGAGCATGTGAGTATAACTAGTAGGGGTGTGCCATCTTAGGCACCTCGTGATTCGATTCGATTACGATTCAGTGTGCTATGATTCGATTATTAAACGATTATAAGAATTATTACGATTATTACGATTATCACAATTATTGATGCATCTTTTTCCCCATACAGGATTTCTTTTAAACAAGGTATATTTGTCAGCATCCATTAATTAAAGTAAACTAACAACTTTACCTCCATTATCTTTTATTTATATCAGACCAAACGATCCAACACATTTCCAACAACAAAAAGCTGCTCTTATTACATAAAGTGTAATACATAAAGTGCCTTTAGAAATAAGACTTCTTTTAACCAAAATTCTCTGCTGTTTTCACAGATTTCGGTACTAGCAAGTTTAATACAAAACAAATAGCTTATTCTGCTTATTCAGAAATGATAAATAAAGACTTCCAAACAAAATCCTTTAGAAATAACTTATTTTAACTAAAATCCTCAGCTTTTTGCACAGAGTTCTGTAGGTTTAATACAAAAAAATGAGCTTGTTCAGCTTATTCAGTCTGATCTAACATAAAGGGTTGCGGTTGTGTTTCTGTGATTTCGCTATCATTGAAAATAATTGATTTTTGAACATTTGTTAATCGTTATTGATCGTCACGTGTCCCCTAATAACTACACCAGAATCAAAGCTATCTTGATGATTCTCACTTGCAGAGATCCATTGATTGTTGTTCTGATGTTTTTGTGTGTGACGTGTGTCGACAGGTGGTGGGCTTTGACAGTGTGGATGACGAATCCAAGCCTGAGCACCATATCTTCAATCTTGACAGTCCACTGCCAGCCAACTGGACAGAAGAGGACAACCCACCCTACTCCTACTACCTCTACTACACTTATGCCAACATGACTGTGCTCAATCACCTGCGCAGGTATGGGGCAGCTGGAATAATCTTTACATACAAAAGGCTTGCTCCCTCATTTTACCTCTTATCCATTCATTTAAACACAGTTATTCACACAAAACCCTTTTTGGATGAATGAGGTTTCAATGTTTTTCATACATTTGTCCAATGCAGGAGGCGAGGCTTCCATACGTTTGTGCTGCGACCTCACTGTGGGGAAGCGGGGCCTATCCACCACCTGGTGTCAGGTTTCATGTTATCAGAGAACATCTCCCATGGGCTGCTGCTCAGAAAGGTCAGGACATGATGGGTTGTTTTGAAAGGACTGCTAGGGAAGTTTTTGGTTTTATCATGTTAATAATACATCACAGCATTATTCTTTCATGTTCAGTCTATCTACCATCTTAAACACTGCTAAATGTTCTAGTGTTATTTTTTTCTCTTTTTGCAGGCCTTGTAGTGTATGCAATATACTACAACAATAATATAGGCAATTAAAGAGTGTTATATGTCATGCTTGAATAGGTACCGGTGGTTTATTCACATTCACTCTCATCAAGAGCTAGCAAGTATGACATAGCAATGATTTGATCAAACTTTCAAAGGTCCGTCTATGCCATGATGTTTTCCTTCTTAATTTAGCTCTGATTTGAGAGATGCCAAAACTTGATTTGCCCTATTCCTCCATCTTCTTCTTTCTCTCTGTAGTTTCTCTCTCTGCAGTGGATTTTTTTTGGTTAGAGTAGATTATTGACTGCCTTTCTCCATCAGTGTTGTTTGGCTAAGTACAGAACATTGTAAACAGAAAGATGCAATAGCAGCTACCATGGCAAGGTTCATCATCAAGTGCTGTTTTACCTCATCAAATGCTGATTTTGTCCTTTAGAGAGAAATTATAGGAAACTGACCTAATGCTAGAATTTGGAAAACTATCCATGGTACTGTGAAGATGACAGTTGATGACAGGTTTTCTTTTCCATGACTTTTGACCATACAGCGCTCATTCATTGGACTATTCAGTGGACTCCTAATACATACATCCATAGTTCCCAAATCTGAACTCACTCTGCTTGTGTTCTGAGATGCAAAAATGAGCTTTGGTGAGGCTGAGTGCTTTCTTACTTTTTTTTTCTTTTTTAACCCTGCTAGTCCCATTGGTGGGACTTAAATTCTAGTGGACATTCCAAGGTTTCCAGAGAACCTATACATGTCCTGCCAGATTACAGGGAAATGTGTATAAAATGATGCAGACGACATCTAGATATTTTCTATTTGATATAATGGTGCAGCAATAAAACAGTGGCAACTTGGGTTTGAGTATTTCACCCAGTATGAGCCTGATGTAGCTTAAATGAAGCATTGCAACCAGCAGATATAAAATATGTAGCTAGGTGCCATTGTTGTGCAATATGCAAAAAATAAAATAAAATAAAATAAAAAACTCTTTCAAACTTTGAAGCAACTTAAGGGGAAAAATTTGTCTGGAGAGAAGAGGAGGGTCCCCAGGACTTAGCCCTGGAGCACCCCAGCCTATGCTGTGAAGAGAGTTTCTGTCCACAACCACTGTTAAGCACAGGAAAGACCATGCATTTGCATCTAGATAGCAGTGAGGAGTTGATAGTGATGGTCAGGAAGGGGAGTAGATCAGCAGTGATAGTCTGGAGGAAGTAGGATGTGATGGGATCATGTTCTGTTCCACGTATTGTTCTGTTTTGTTGGTTAGAAGTCGTCTGGTGTGGAAAGCGAGGTGGACTTGGTTCTTATTACAGCCGATTTGCACTGTTGCACCCACAGTTTGGTATGGGTGGATGGTATGGCATGGAGAGCAGGTCTGGATTGGGTTGTGGACGGTGTGGTGGGGTCAGCTGGGTGGGTTGATGCTGCAATGTGAAATATGCAGATTGGTACGATAGAGATACCCCGGGGAGTTTTGTGGCTCTGCTGTTAGCTGGCACACTTGGTTCACTGATGGCTCATGGGTATACTCAGGGTGCCTGGTTAATGCAGTGTATTATCATTCATTGTTTCTCCTTTTTCTTTATTCTTCTTTTCATTTTCTATGCTTTTAATATAACTTTCTTTTATCAAATTGTGGTACTTTTACATCAGTCTCTATGTTTTATTGTCCGTAAAGCACTTTGTAAACATTGTTTACAAAAAAAAGCTATATAAATGAAGTTATTATGGGGCCAACAGAACAGGATATAGGTCTGATTGTAGCAGTTTGAGGACTTAATGTGGGGAGAGAAGAGAGAGAGTAGATAAGCCAGTGTCAGTGAGGTTAGCAGAGGGGAGGATTAGAGGGTAAGTGGGATAAGGTGCCTCAGATGTCAGCAAGCTTCTTCTCAAAGTAGCTCATAATGTTCTCTGTAAAAGACAAGAGGGAGGAGTAGGTGTAGTGGCCTTAAGACAAGAAAAGAGAATTTTTTTGGGAGAGGCAGATGATTAGATTTTATAGTGGTATGAGGTTGAATTAGCTGCACAGCCAGAAGCAGAGAAGGAGAAGAGAGATTGAAAGCGGGAAGACATCTAACAATGCAATTTTGTGCTACTTTCTCTCAGCTGCCCGAAGCTTTGTACATTCAATTTTTAAGGCTCTAGAGAGCCATGGATCACATGAACACAGACAGCTGTGGAGAAGAAGGGACGGAGGAGAGCAGATAGAAGTGTGGAGGTTGGAGAGTCAGTGGCAAGAGAGACACATGAGAGCAACTGAGAGATGAGAAGTTATACCAAGAGGTGATGGTCTAAGGAGAGATGAACTAAGGGAATGGAGAAGGAAATGGTGATAAACATAAAGAGAGGGGTTAGGTCAAGGATGCAGAGAGGATGAAATCAAAAGAGGAGTTGAAAGAAATGACGGACTTACGGACATTTGTCTGTAAGTCTTCACTTGTCTATTTTTGCTACATGGAGATGTGCTTCATTTCCTACGCACAAATAAACTGTTGAGATAGTAAAAGACAAGACTCCATTTATCCATTGTAACAGGCTCAAAGATGGCCAACGTACACGTCAACTTCTACATTGGTGCTGTACTTCCCAGCCAACCAGCAAGGATTACAGACATCTACTTGATTCAGTGAATTTTCATGACTTTTGTAGGATATATTCTTTATGGAGCAACACAGGACCCTTTGGTATTACCGACCAAGTATTACCAAAGGATCCTATATCAGGGATAGGTGGGTTTAGTGACTGGAATTCAAGTGTGAAAGAGGACGAACAAGAGCTTTTCACTCACATGAGATAAGCCATGTCACTAGAGACGGACAGAGAGAACAGGCAGAGAGATACAGAAATGAAGCACATTGTGGAGGAAGATTGCTAGATAGAGAACAAGAAATGTAAAAAAAAAAAAAAAAGAAGATACAACCAAATGGACTGTCCTTGGCCTTCCTTGATGGATTGTGTCTATATTTAGTTATCTCTCTCTCTCCTTCATCACTCATGGTCCTCAGGCCCCTGTGCTGCAGTATCTGTACTACCTGGCTCAAGTCGGCATCGCCATGTCTCCTCTGAGTAACAACAGCCTGTTCCTCAGTTATCACCGCAACCCGCTGCCAGAGTACCTGTCCAGAGGTCTCATGGTCTCTCTGTCCACTGATGACCCCCTTCAGTTCCACTTCACTAAGGTCAGTATCAAGGACATTTGTCTGAATCTGTATGTGGGCGTCATTTTATGGCAGAAGCACAGAAAGATTTAAAAGTCATCAAAAGTTTACAATTTTCACTTACATTTTTCATGTGTGTGTATGTGTGTGTTTGCTTGGCCCCAGGAGCCTCTGATGGAGGAGTACAGCATCGCTGCTCAGGTGTGGAAGCTGAGTTCCTGTGACATGTGTGAACTGGCAAGAAACAGTGTCCTCATGAGTGGGTTTTCACACAAGGTAGCTGTTTTACACTTCATTATTCACTCTTCCTCTTTGAGTACATGTTTAATAGTCAGGTTAAAGTAACTACTGTTGAAACCCTAGGCAAGGAAAACAGGCTTTCCCCAAAGTGCTTTCAATTGACATTGCCAGAAAAATAAAAGTAGTGTATAGAGCTGTACTGGATTGGTTTTCTTCATTTGCGTTTAATGGTAGTGGAGGCTCCCATTCATCTGGCTTCTCCTATTTTCAGGTAAAGAGCTACTGGCTGGGCCCCAACTATTCCAAAGAGGGTCCTGAGAGCAACGATATCCGTCGCACCAACGTTCCCGATATCCGTGTGGCGTATCGCAGTGAAACGCTCTGTGAGGAGCTGAACCTCATTATTCAGGCTGTGCGCACAGAAGAGCTGGACACCATCGATGAGGAGGACTCTCTGTCCATGGCCCCTCTCCCTGGCCAGCGTTGAAGTCACACTAATCCCGTCTCCTCACGTAAATCTACAACCCTTCGGTCCCTTCCAGCATGACACTGAGGAGACATGATATGAGAGGAATCCTGCTCCTCCTCGCCCTTCTTATCACCTTCAGCCATCACTGTAGAGTTACACTGCAAACTCAAAGCTACACAGTTACCAAAAAGCCACGGATATAGCACTCCTAGAGTGCTTTGTCAATCTTCCTGTATTTCTAGTGGCGGTGTAGATCCATTTTTTGATTGCAGAAAAAGATATCCAGCCCATTATTTTCTTTAAATTACCCCTTTTTTACTTGATCAAAGTTAACCCCTCTTATCCTCTCTTTCTCTTGTTCACTGTGACCTGTTCAGTCTCCATCAGCATGACTAAGGTTAGCAGGGACGACCAGCACCAGGGTTGTTTATTAATGCACAAAAGCAGCAAGGTAACACTAAAAGGGAGTGTTTTCCTCATCTCTTCATTTAAATGATTTCCTAATCCCTGTTCTTAACCCCTCCTCCTGCCCTGCCATATCCATCAGATGATCCATGTCATGCACTCTGTGATCAAGTGGAGTGTTTTTAATTCACCAGAGATCTTACAGAGATGCATTTAATACTGTCATACAGCACATGATCACACAAAACTCTTAACAGTAAACCTGTGCTGAATGTTGCTTATCTTCCAATACGTAGTCATGCTGCCTTACTAAGCTTAGTGCATCTAGCATCTTCATAATACCAGTTATGAAGGATTTTAGATTCAGCTTTTCTGGAATAATGTATTGGGGTCACAGGTGAAGGTTTCCCTTGCCTACACAATGTTCAGTGTTTGTCAGGTTTCCAAACCTTAAGCTGTCACATCCAATTTCATACAAAATCAATTTGTAGTGCAATGATCTGTTGAAACATTTAGAAGGGTTTTAAAAGTAGAAACTATAAAAATGAAAACATAAGAAAATCAGAAAGGCCTAGAGCAAGAAGGAATAACCTGAGTCCTGGATATCAGCTGTTGCTTGGTGTGCTTTCAGATATTTAATTTGCAAAGACTGGACACGCCACATGCTTCCACAACTTGTATCGGCTCTGAATCAAACAGCAGAGAGAAAGCAGACACTGTAGCCTTTAAGTTAGAGAGGAGCCAACTTCCTGTGGTCGACTGCAAACATTCCATGAAGCAAATTGGAGTTATTTTTAGCTGCAAACAAAGTGCTTTCTAATGACTATAGAAAATTACTTTAGTTTTAATATAACCACGAGAACAGTAGACTTGTACCATAACAATATATGTCTGCGTCTGACGATCTGTTTCTGTGGCAGAAGCCATGTGATGTGGAGGTGTGCATGATAGAGTCCTTCAACCACAGCTTAAGTTGGAGCACAATTAAAGGAGGATGAATTTAGCATCGTCCAGGGGGAATGCCCCTACCATTACCTCACTGTGTCCATTGAATATACCTCTTTGTACATGGGCCTTGATCCAACCCATTCCCTCCCCTGGCCCGGTGGAAAAACGAGAGCTAGCTGAGGCCCCACAGGTGGGCCTAGAAAGATGTGGATTATTTTTTCCCTTTGCATGCAGTGCACTGTATGCACCAAGCCAAGACTTACTAGTGCCTTTTAATTTTAGCTTTGGGGACTGCTTGCCCATCTTTCTCCAAGTTGTTTTCATGTGTAATATTTCTGTCTTTGACACCCACAAGAAGTACTGCGTCTTTTTTCTTAAATAATTACACCTACATGCTATTGCAATCAGAATTCATGCCAATGGAACTGAAACCACCCGGCTGCATGCTTGGTGTAAATTTGTCTTTACCTTGGCCTTCCCTTGAAGAGGAAAGTTGTTTTGTTTCTAATTCTCTGCTCTTAAGTGCTTTTTTCTGCATGCCTGCATGGATAAGGGGGGGTAAAAGAGAGAGAGGGAGAAGTTGTTTGCAGTGATTATTTGGTCCAACAAATTTAAAGTCTGTATAGTACACCCTGTGGGAATGTGCAAACCGTGCTGGGACATGGTTAACACTGCATGGGTCTTTATTGCATTTTTCATCCTTACCCCAAATATGATCAAAAATAAGATCACAGAGTTCAGAGTTTTGTGTTGTATGTTCATTCACATCATTACACCATTCTCCCTGCCATCAGACACCTGTCCAAACTGTGAGCATTTTCCTTAAACATAGTTGCTACTGTAAAGTAATACTTGATGCCAAGACTGTTCTAAAAAAAAAAAAAAATACTAATCTGAAGTAGCAAAATTATTAAGATGATTGTCACATATAGTAGGCTACCATACAGTATGTTATAGAAAGTAAAAATCGAACACATCCTAAAGTGTCAGCCTTTATATGAGTAACCAACTATAATGTGTTTGTATACATGTTTACTTTGAAAAATAGATCATAAGGATGATGGATGACAGTCTACCTTCATTCAGGAGGGAATACAGTAGCTTCTCAGTGTTAAAGGGATGCACTGTGGTTGTATGTGCTGAACATGGTGGAATTTCTATGATTGTTGGGTTTCATGTACAAAGTGTATTTTTTTAAAGGCTATAGAGATAAGAAATTTTATATAAACAATATATTGATGTCTAGGTTTCAAACTTAGTTTTGTTCCTGTAGGTCATTGTGAATTGGTATTATGTCATGAAAATAGAAGTGCAGAATTCGTTAATACAGTTTTATTGTTGCAAGCCTTTTTAATTTGTTAAAATAATTGGACCTAATATTTCAGGGTTTATTTTACCTATTTGCTGTTTGCTTTTTCTTCACCTTTTGTTGTTTATTTCTACTCTATTGAATATTCCTTTTAATTTTCAGTTAAGTGTTTTACAAGACCTATCAAATCCATTATGGATAGGTATGATGAATACCTCTTATTTTAAAGCCAAAAGATTTCTCTACAGTAGCATGTCAGACATTGACTTCTACACACAAACACACACACAGGATGTAACACTTATTTTAAACACGGACTTGTTTTACATCAGAGCGTAGAGTTGGCTTTTTCTTGTTTCAGTGCATAAAGACCATCTTGTTGGCTACTTTGTAATATTTTGCAAAGTAATTGTGGGAATCGTTATTATTATTTTTATTTAAGAGGGAGATGATGCATGAGTTGTCAATGCCAAAGCTTGAGACGCCTGTGTTCAGTCCCTGGTACAGCATGTTATCACACTGAGAGATGATTGCAGTCTGTCTGATTTACACTTTCTTTCCCATCCGTTCATCTGAAGGTTTCCTTTTCACAAAGGCTGCCATTGACTGTTTCATGTACAGTCCACTTCATGGTTTCATATTGTCTCTGTGGATTAGTTTACTAGAAAATCAGTTGTATGTGGCATGCACGACATAGTGCGCCCTACCTCACGAATATTCTCTGACATGGTCCTGTTGTTGTCCTGTGTTCTCAGCAAAAACAACGTATCCCAGTGAAAAATAGCACACAAGGAGGGGTGATTCACCAGAGAAATAATAGCAGAAGCCATTTTGAGTCCAAGATGCTGTTTGGTGATCTCTCACGTTGCGATCAATGATTATTTGTATCAGGCAGACTGCCAACACAAAACCACCAATTATTCAAATATCACTGTGTTCACAAATAGACAGGTCATTATGTACGTTGAGTCTTTATGTTCATGTATCGTCGCACACTAATATCACAGTATATTGATTACAAGTATTTTTTAACTCACAATATTTTTGTGTTCAGTTGATACTTTTCTCATAAAGAATCTTTGTTTTTACACAATCTTGTCACTTTTTGGTTCTTGTTAACAGAATTATAATTTGTTATATTGTATTCAGTGACCTGTAGTCATCATTGGCTTGAAATGGATTGCAGAATGTTTTACAGATTCAATGCTTCTGATAAGGTTCATGTGTAATATCTGAAGAATGAAATAAAAGCATGTTTATTCATTGAATTTGTGTGTTGTATCCAACAGTATGTTAGCAAAACATGAGTTTTAGTTACACAAAGTTATTCAATGACCGAAGAAGCTTATTCTATCTTTGTTCACTCACTGAATGAGTTTTTCAGTTTAAGATTTCAGAACAATAACCTTTGTAGTTACTCAGGAATGTATCAACGCTGACCTTTAGACAGTATTAATTTAATCCTGTGCCAACTGATTACATGCTAACTTAAAACATTTAGGAGTATACATTAATCATTACACAGTTCAAAGTGACATTGTTTTATATAATATGTGACAATACATAATACATTTATCAAAGGATATGTGTTGTGCATGTGAGGAAAATATGTCTATGGCATACTGGCATGCTGTAAACCTAACTCAAGTTTCATTGCTTAATATTAGCTTACATACTGTATATATTAATATTACAGAAATTGGGTTATCTGAGGGCTACCGAGCCATTTGCTCCCTGATGATTTGCAGTTAATGTTCATGTGTTTCTTTGGTTGTCATTTTCCAGTCTTCTTCTTTGATGTCATTTTAATGCACTGTTGGTCTCATCTCGTTGTTAACCTGCAGTGTTGAAACAAAAAACAGAGTTGGGGCTGTATTTCCAATATATTTTTTCTGTCAGTGTGATCATGATTAAGTTCCACGCTGGCGGTGGTGACAGATGAAGTTACTCTGTAGTCTTTCACTTACAGCCATGGCAGACTTGACTGCTTGTAATTGGTAGAAGACTCGGCCTCCCTCCTCTGGACAAACTGCCTTCAGCTCCTCTCTGGTCATCCCAAGGAGCATAGAGCCGCTCAGCGGGCCTAAACAGCGCACCGTGCTAATGGTGATAAACCAGTAAGATTCATAAGTGAGTAATCAATACTGGGGCCTATTATAGCAAACAAAGGTTTATTTATCCGTAATATGGCTTAATAAACTTCACTTGATATTACTCATCAAGTGAAATTCATTTCTAAAGCCATATAAGCATTAAAGTGCAAAAGCAAGAACTGAAACAAATACAATTATTAGACAGAGTAATGCATACAACCCCCATTACACTTCCATGATATTAGAGCCTGACTGATAGTGGGGCAAGTACCCATACTGATATTTGGGAGGAAAAAACTTGACGCTGATTTTTATACATAACACATTGGTATCAAGAACTCATCAAGGATTTATCTTTGAAGACAAAACACCCATACATGTGAGTTTGTATCTTATGACAAATGTCAGTCATAGTTCGAGAAAATTCAGTGCCATCCAGTCTTTAATAGCAGCCAGGCAATCCTCAATGAAAAATTAAATGCAGCCAAAAATATCTATAATGCAGTGTGTAGTGAGTCAGTGTCTGTGATGAGCGTTTAAATCCAGTAAATATAATCTAATAATTTTTATTAATCAAAAATCTGTGTGCACTTACATTTTGGAAAATCCCTTGGACTCAAGCCAGGCCCTCACTTCTGCAGGCTTGGACCTCTTGGTTAGCTCAGGAGAACTGATGATTTGCTAAGACAAAGGAGTGATAATAACTACGATTTCACTTCATTTTAATGTAATACAGATAAAAATAAGACAGAAAATTATACCAGTGACACCATCACACATGGTGTTTGCAAATGATGAATGCGTATGGTCAATTTCAACAAAGTTTCCCAGATGATAGTCATAATTATTTCTATATATTCTGCAACTGTAGACAGCTGTTCTCAGTCATATTGGTGACTCACATTTCCACAAGTAAATGTGTGTCAAAGCAAAGTCTTTGGCACGACTAAGAATTGGATGGTACAGGTAGGTATATTTTACTCAAGCTCAGCCAGAAATAGTTCTGGGACTCCCTCAATTTTCCCATTTTGGGGATTCTCTGTTCTGACTCTGTTTAGTCATCAAAGTTCTCTAAACCAAGATGATTAAGATTTATTAAAGCACTACTTGTAGTGGAGATCACTCATGCACAAATTGTCTCCAGTGAGGACTGTAGTTCAGTTGAAATTGACCCACAGTGTTTTAGTGCTGGGGGTGAGTGGTAAAAACCTCGTCAGGTTCCTTGTCCAGAGGCTCCAGGACGTTACTGGGTACAAAGCCCTCCTCTCTTCTGGAGTTCCTTACTTTCCACCACTGCTTCGACTTGTCCAGCAACTGTGAACAGACAAAACACAGAGTTACCGTACAGTCTTGAAGAATTATGGCGCTTTCTATTTGAGTGGCATTAATTACAGTATTGTTGACAAAACAGAGGAAAGGACTGCATCAGCGGGTGGTTAGTGTCACTGACTCTGACGCTCACCTCAACCACCTCTCCCTTTGTGATGCTGAGCTCTCTGTGGTTCCTTGCGATGAAGTCGTACATAACACGCATGCAATTGCTTTTTGGCCCACCTGGGCTGAAAAATACAGAAACAAGTGGCTAGATTACTTTAAAGCTTTAAAGTTTTGAAATCTACATTAAAAAATAGATTATGTTGCATTTTGCTTCCTATCACTGTACATACTTTGATGGTAGTGGAGTCCTCTGGGCTGATCTCTGCACAAAAACAGTAAATTAAATATATTATAATGCTCAAAAACTATATGGTGCTATTATTATTTATTATCTTTTTAGCATTCTTTTCTTTATCCAGAATCAAGAGCCCATGCACAGTTATACTGCTCACAAAATACATGCACTTCTGCAACAGTGTGACATTAAATGTTTGATGTGAAGATTTACCTGGTTGGGGGCCGGGCGCTGATTGTCCCGACTGCCCACAGCCTCACTGGTCTGATGTACGTCCATCACCTCTGGAGGCTGCCAGCCATCAGAAAACTCCAGAGTGTAAGTGGGGATGTCTTCATCATCCTCTGGCCATTTGGTACTGGTAACGCACCCAGTATACATGTCGCATTGTTAAAATCATATCCAGTTATCGTCTTTATACTTCATCAGCAGCTCATTCTTACTGCACAGACACATTACAGCTGTATAATACACTCAAATACATTCAGAAGAATGGAAGTGTTGTGTTCTTCTGTACTGTGAGTATTGCATAGTGTAAAAATCAAGGAGAAACTTACAGTGGTCTTACCCTCCTAAAAATAAATTATTATTCTTACATGCCATAGGTCATTGAGCTGATGTTGGATGAAAACTTTATAACTCTAGTTTTGTGGCTGTTCTGGATGTAACATCAATTTAGGGGTCACATGGTATTCTACAGGACAAGAAGGGGTGAAGACATCTTTTCAAAAACCATTTAAAACATCTCAGAAATCCATGGCTGTCAATCTGAAAACAAGTCTGCTTTTCTTCGTCCCTGAAAAGGTTTTCACCCGACAGCAGCACTGGGCTGCTCAGTGTCCCACCTGGGGATGTTCCAGGGGTCTCCCAGAGACTGCCATAGCTGGTCCTCCTCAGAGCTGGCCTCCTCACTCAAAAGACGGATACACTCAGGTGTCAGCAAGGGAGCCACGATGGTTGGTGGGAGATCCTCAGGGCAGTGAGACACCACCTGTAGAAAGGAAAGAAGAAAACTCACTCGGACATCATCAGTGAGGACAATGTCAATTTAACAAAAAATACGTTTACACAAAAAAAACAAAAAAAACAAAAAACAGGACAATGACGTTAGATGTAGAAAATAATTTTGTATGAAATGGCTAAATCACACACCATACATAAAAAAATTCACATATATTATAAATTATTTCATATATATAATTTAGACAGACTTGAAAATTGAAAGACTGCGGTGACTTACAAATCTTAGGGTGGAGAAAAGGCAGTGGACAAATTCAGGGGCACTGGGATTATTAATCTGTCCATTTAGCTCCGCCTGTCCAAATAAACAAACTCAAACAGTCTGCATTGCAATATGAAAGGTAACTGTTTAAAATAGTGTGTATTACAGAATGAATCAGAATAGCACCGACCATGAAGGTAAATATGAGTAAGTAGACCTACCAGAAGGTTGAAACCACACTTGATCTTCTGGAGACAGGTCGCAAATTCATCAATGGATGGCATGCCATCTATGACTGAGAGCATAAAGTCAAATTATACAAGAGATAATAGAATCACAACTGATTGTATTTTGTCTAATATGTAATAACCTAAAATATGTTTGTAACTGTGCCAATGTTAAGCATGTACTGCCAAGACAAGAAGTGATTGTGTTCCACTTCTGGCTTTATTTGGGGATTCATTTAATTCATTTAAACAAATTACCTTTGCCCTTCTTTTTCTTTTTCTTGTTTTTCTTTTCATCTTTAGCTACTACTGCAGCTACTCGCCCCATAAAGATTTCAAGATCACTGAAAATATGGTTCAAGATGTCCTGTAAAGAGAGACAGATTTGATTTGTTTCACACAGTAACAATTAGTCTCTCTCATCTCCTAGGTGTTACTTAAAGTTTACATTTACATTCACATTTACATATAATAATAATAATAATAATAATAATAATAACAGTAGCTTTCATTTCCTGTCCCTTGGGTGTGAAAGGGACACTGACCACGTTCCTGTCGAGCTCTGTATATGGGCGTGGAGGTGACAAAGGTTCTTCTTCGATGGTGGAGGGCGTTGGCGGCGGCGATGGTGTTCTCCCTCTGGGAGGTGAGGGCTCTTTGTGAGGTAAAACTAGCACAGGTGTAGGCAGATCATCGTCTTCTTCTGAACATACAACAAAAAGAAGATGGACGGGAGTTTGCAAATTTTATCTGTAATATCCAATGAAGCATTAATTGCTGAAAAATAAAGCTGTTTTTGCTCTCTCACGGCCTCACCGTAGTCAGGAGCGCTCCATCGGGACACAGGGTCACCTGGAGGCTTCGGTGCTCTGGGTTCAGGGGGTGGAGCAGCGTTACGGAGATTTTTGATCAGCCCCCGTCCAGCCAGGTTTCCTTGATTGCTGCTTTAAAAGATAAAAGAGAGGCTGTTTGAGGAAAGAATCGATAAAGGTGCAGGTGTTTATCCAGACTGACTCAAAGGTTCTTACCTGATGCCTGAATCCTCTTTCTTGCGTGAAAGTGCTCTTGACAGGTCCTTTTTAATGTAGTCTGCCTATAAATGACAAAAAAAAAAAAAAATCAAATATTCACCCATTTCATTCACTCATGTGCCTTGATATGTGCCATTTCCACTGACTTGTCCTCACCCTGACGTCCTCACACTGGAACATAAAGACGCTGGTGTTTTTCTTGCTGTGGTTCTGAACTGACACTGTCAACAGAGAGTTGTACACTCCACTGTCCAGCACAGCCTGGAGCTCCAGGATGCTACTGAGAGCCAGGACCTCCAGCTCCTCCTGTGGCCCACAGAGCGAGAGGAGAGAGAAGGAAGGTATTTATGGCATTTATGGTAGCTTTTGTAACGCAGAAATATGATCAGCCACTGCCCAGTGCTGTGAAAGCTACTTTGAAAGCTCAGTGTTACAAGCTACCTATTACTTTACACTGGAACTAGTTGAACGACAGCAACGTTTCCTTCAGGAGAAATACAGTATAGACTACTGGTTTGGTTAACTAAAGCTACTTAGAAAAAGTACTTCAAACTACTTTGTAAAAAAAAAAATAATCAAACAAACAATGTAAAATAAAATAACATACAAAATAAGGTCACATACCAGCAAAACCTGCCACTCAGCTAAGTTTATTGAAAAAAGTACACACTTGTTCACTACAATACTTGCCTGCAGGTTGCACACATAGATAGATAGATAGATAGATAGATAGATAGCAACTTTCAATGCTTATTTTTCAAAGCAACGCAGGTTCCTGGAAAACCACTGACACCTAAATCTCTCCTAAATCAAACAAGCCCATGTGGTTTCTTCACCTTCACTCTTCTTAAGGCCCAAAATTGTTGGTATTTTCAGTAGTTGGTTTAACAACACCAAAAAAAAGAAACTACTTGACTATTTAAAGATGAATTTAGCTGAAAACCGGCAAGCTACTGCAAAATGTAGTTATTAAACTGCTAGTTTTATTACATGTAGTGAAAGTATGTTGCAGCACTGCGCATAACACAGTTCAGGTCTCATACCCTGAAATGCCCACCTTGGTCTCCACGTCTGTCAGCTGCAGGTTGGCTCCCCGCACCTCCAGCAGCATGTCCTGACCCCACACACGGCCCATACTGTCCAGCAGCTTCAGACGCTCCACACAATCACCCACATTTTTCACCTCCTTCCCATCCAGGTCACAAGTGAACAAGTGCTGCAGGAGAGAGGCAGTAAACACAAAATTAAATGTGGCATATGTCAGGATAAGTCTGTGAATTATGAAAATCCTGATTATAGAATTCAACAAGTCTCAGCTACAGCAGTATACAGTGGCATAATCAAAGCAATGCCACCATGTTGACAAGATGAATAGCTCAGTGTGTGTTTGTTGCATGATACCTCCACTCTGTACTGAAACTTGTCCATCATCTTGTTTATGGATACTGCATACTCTTTCCTTTGCACTGTTGGAGCACAGTCACATAAACAAGGGCTCTGTTAAATTCATTTTAAAAAACAGTTATATGAAGTACTTTTAAAGTTTTAACTTACAGTAAATTGACTTTGCACTGGGCCTCGACAGGCCTGATGCCTGTGATGACACTTCATCCATAGTGGAATAACCGCTGTCAGAAAAAAATTATTAATGCATTTGGAATCTGAATAGGGAAGAATCAATCAATCAATCAATACACAAATGCAGGGATTACATAAAGAACAAAATAAATATATACTTAGACTGGATAGATCCTGTGAAGCTGCTGCTATCATAGCCAACGGGGCTGTTACTCCTGAACATTTTCAGACCTGGGCAGACACACCTGCAATATCACATATGATATTAGATAGATGCTATGAATGTGTAGTGTCAGCTGTTTGAACTGACACATGGCTCTTTACTCAAAACTCATGAATAAGCTTAAAATAACTTTTCCAGCTAAAGGCAGCTAAAGCTAAGGGAAATGAGTCATACTGTTAAACTCTATCTTAATTATTTCCAATGAATCAATGAATAGCCCTGATGGAATTATCAACAAGTCATGGTCACCTAGCAACACAGTTCTATAATTAACCCATCAACGTCATCTTTATGGTGCTATTGGAATATTTCAGGGGCTTATACATGTCAAAAGAAAATTTTCTCAAGGTATCATATAACAAAGATGAGCTCAAGCCAGTGGTAAAGAATACGTCATTAATACAAAAAGTACAAAAAGATTTCAAACTCAAATAGAAATAGCAATTAAAATTTCACAGGGCATGAATACAAGAGTTGTACTTAAATTATGTTATCTCTAAAAAGATTCAAGAGATTCATAAGCATTATGAAACTAAGACACTGATCAGTTTATAGTGAGTTTGTGAAGTACAGACCACCTCGACAGAGAAATAAAGTATATCCAGGTTACCGTGGAGATGTCACAAGTCCCTCGGCTTTGGTGTCGGGCGGCGAATGTTGCTGTGATTTACCTCTGTCTTAGTTATCCTCTCCTCTGGTGCCAATCCAAGTCATGTTCAAGACTTGTATCTCAGTCACAAAAACATACACCCACGGCTTCCTCATAAAGTACAAGGCCAAAGTCCAGTCAGTAGCAAAATGATCCATGGGACATATGCTTGGCTAGCTTGGAGGCAGTTGGATTGAGGGTGTGCTAGGTGTTTAGTGTGGCATCCCTCTGACCAAAGGTTACCAGATAAGAAGGAAATTGCCTCAACTCTACCTCCTAAGTTCTCTTGATCTATAAATAGAAACTCATGTCTCTTTTAGGCATTTTCTCATCACATTCCAACATATGATGAAGACTGAATGAGAATATAAAGTTACACTGTTTCAGCTTTCTTCTTCCCCATAGCAGACAAATATCGAATTACCCCAGCTACTTTGTAAGAAATAGGACAAGGAAAGGTGATTTCCTGACAATATTTAGATGCATATTTTACAATAAATTAAAGAGTAGTTTAGAGATAAATAAGAGATATTGCACTTTGTTCATTTGGATGACAGACTGGTTACAGGTGCTGAGCATAAGCAAAACAAATTCCCTCTTTTGCCACAAACCAGCTTCACAAGGGAGCTACATGTACGTGAGAGAAAAAGACAAAATATGAACTAGACATTAGGGGTCATTTATGCGTGATCACATTTAAATCTAATGTGTTGTGAGATCACATTTTACATTCCTGTACTCCGTTCAGGAAATCAGCAGAACTCAATTACAGGAATTCCTGTTCAGGCAGAGAGAACAGCACAATTTTCATTTTACACTGGCAAATTCAATTTATTACAAGTGAGACAGAGCGGCACGGACAGTCCCGCACCAGATAACTGTGTTATGATGTCACCACTGCCTTTGCAGGGAAGTGGAAGGATTACATAATGTGAGCAGTAAATATTAGTATCTTACTGTCTGTGTGTCTATCTCTCGATTTAAACACACACACACACACAAACTTCACTGACTACCACCATTGGACTTCTGTCTGCTGACTAAAGGCATGCCTATGTTTATATCGATTTTTTTCGCTCATTTAAAAGCCACTTTACTGATAATCTTATGTGAAATTTCTTGCAGACAAAATCCATTGAATCAGCAAATCATGAGGTTGGTCATATGGCATTTCTTCGCCTAAATCAACCATTTGGCACTGAATATCAAAAACATTCCTTCACTGTTTGAGTGCTTCTTTTGTCATTATTTTGTATTGTCATTGTTGTAGTCCTATTATTATCTTTACTGTTTTTATATTGTTAGTTATTGTTGTTGCAGTTTTGTATTATTGTGGTTCACTCAGTTTTTGTATTTTTTTGTTTGTAAAAGAAAGTGGAAAAGAAAGAAAGTAAGAAAGTAAGTGGAAAAAAAAGAAAAAAGGAAAGAAAGGTGGAGATTAAATAAAAACCCATTACACAACTTGGACAAACTGATCACGGGCCTGCTGCAGTTTGTTGTACCCACTAGATGTCAGTGATGCTGCATGAGCGCTTTGAGAAACAAGGAACTGCAGTAAGCTCAGAAAACCTCTGGCGTTTATCAAACCAGCTTCACCGGACGCCGTCAACCAGAGCACACACGTGAACAAACACACAGCCCGTCTCAGACAGCTTGGAGAGGGAACTGACGTCAGTGTCTAGGAAGTGTCTGAGATTAAGAATAAAGAGTAAAGAAGCAGCAATTCACCATATTTCTACTCATAAAAGTAACTGATTAAACATTGTTTTGTCTTTTTATTTGATAAAATAAAAATACAATCAAAGGGTAAATGCCTTAACATTCAACTAGCCATAAAGCAAAAGTGAGCACCCAAAGTGCGGTGATATCCATTCCATAAAAGATCCAGACAGTTAGAATGATTCTGGCTGCCTGGATACAATAAACAGCTTAAAGCCTTACAAGCAGTTATGCATACAAAAATATTCTACTATATAAATGGAAAAATAAAACAGATAGGCGAAGAAAAAACAACAGAATGAACTATCAGAAAATAGTTAATTTCGTTGAAAGAGATTTTTTTTTTAAAATAATAATCCAAAATTTTTGGCATGCCCTGTTGATGTGTTCTCACACTAATGGAATAGCACAGTAATTATATGACAGATGAAACACTTGTTGCATATACATTTGTAATACCATTCATATTTGCCTATATTTTTCCATCATACAAAATATCAATACATATATATATATATATATAAAATATAACGCTTTGATTCATGAAAGACTGGCTCCTGAAAAAACCAAAGGACAGTGGCAGTCTGGTAGTCACTGACACATTTTGGATAAATAAGGCACACGGTAAAATCTGTAACTTATTAACTATGTTAAATGTTCCCTTGCAGCATGCAGGACTTTGGACCATGCAATCACCAAACACATCTATGGTTGCTGCACACATCTTGCAGGGTACAACACTTTGTTGCACTACTTCTATGTACAGAAAAGCACAGCCATAAAAGAGAAAGGCCGAATGCATATAAATCCTATACTGTGCATACCTCTAAATATGATTACACATAAGTACTTGTGTGCTAACTACAGGCCACTCTCAGTAGCAGTGTGACAGATGCAGTGACCAGAGCTATGTGTTACAGTTTGGCCAGAAAAGGCCGGTTGGCATTAGCTGCTTCACTGGGCCTGCAAGGCCTGGGTGATGTTCAGGCCCGGCCCAGGGGGCAAAGGCCAGCCATCTTGGCCCTGGTGGTTCTGTAGCAGGCAGTATAGCTGCTTAAGGTGGGTCACTATGTTGTCCTTGATATCTGGGATTGAAATCTGCAGGCGAACACTGCCACTGTCAAAGGATCGTGTGTTGTCTCCAGAAAACATCTCACTTATCATACGCGCCACTACTGGAATGACCTGGAGGGCAAAGGAGAAACACAGGAGCACTAAGTCACAGTATGGGAGATTCAACACAAAACAGGTGTAAAACAAGCACAGATTCTGTGCAGTCTCATGATGCATTTATGATATAAGAGAATTGTGGGTTGTCTGACAATCACAATTAAGGTGTGAAGAATCAAGTTAAATTTTCGCAGCAATTGAACTTTTACTTCTTTAAATTAATAGGATAACAAGACATAACCTGTAGAAAACATTTTATTCAAGTGATTAAGTATAATGTCTATAATGTATAAGTGTCTCAACCTCTGACTCACTGATCTGAATTTTCCTCTAAACTGCCAGTGCCATGACTATAGCACTGTGTGATAAAGACTCACACCACAGAGCTACCGTCAAACAAGCATCACCAAGACTGTGTTACACAGACATCACTGCGTCTCACCTGAACCATGATGAGTTTCCTCTCCCTGGGTCTGCCATCAGGCCACTCCTCTCCAAAACACAGGTTGATGTCAAACGAAGGGGGGCTTGATGTCTGGCCACGCTGATGGGCTATCACACCTGTACATCACACACAAAAACAGACTCTTATAATTCTTAACCACGAGATATTGTCTTCTCAACAAAATATACAGGAGCGCTATACACAAATACATGTATACATCTATTTACCACACCAGTTATATCATCCTCTTCAGAGGACTTGTCAATATGGACAAAATTAAACATCACAGTATCAGTATTGTGACAATATTGTAGAGATGACCATTGGTGCTTTCATAATATATTTACACACAACAGATTTTTGATAAACAATCATTAGTAATGTAGATGTGATGACCAAGCAGGCAGACCTTTACTGTAATGCAGCCTTTAAAACCAGGAATAGACAACACTTGTGCCATATCATGACATTACAATATCCAAAATACCAAACAATATCTAGTCTCATATCACCACATTGATATATCAATATATTGCCCAGTCCTACCTTCTAATAATTATCCAGGTTTAAGTCTACAGATTAAGGCTGAAATTTCAGTACCTATACAGTTCTGCTTACCGCTGAGAAAAGACTCCAGGCAGAAGAGTTTGACCTTCCTCTGGCGTTCTATAAGGTTCGGTGCAGCAGGGTTGGGAGCGCACGGGCCAGACCAGTACACCTTGCACTGGCAGAGACGGACTGCGTAGATATCATGGCCGTTGACCTCCAGGATCAGACCCCGGTCCATGACATCCAGCAGGCGGTTAGTGAAGAGCCTCTGCTTGTCGTTGGTTATGTGCTCTGTGGTGGGAAAACGTAACTGCTCCAGGCTCACGGGTCCAAACAGCTCCTCCTGGTTGACCATGGGGCCGAGGTCGCCGTAGAACAGCCTGCAGCCCTGGGGGTTACTGACTGTCAACGCAGGACACATCTCCTTTCCCCGGTACTGGAACGACACCTCCAGGTCTGTCACTGAGTCACAAACAAATGAAAAACATTACAACTATGTGCCATTTTGCATGTACATCCATGGTTATGCTCCCATTTGATCAATTTCAATCGCAGTGCTCTTCTTATCTACTAGCAGGAATGCATGCTCACTTGGGAGGGAGCTGATCCACATCTCTGGGGAGGCAAACATCGCATCAGGTACTGGAGGGGGCTGCATTATGGGATCAGGCAGAGGAGCAGGGGGCATCTCGGCCATGGGCGTGGGGTGCATTTCCACATCCACAGGCTCCTCTTTAGGCCAGACTTTATTGGGCTCCTCTTTGGGCCACACCTCAACTGAAGGGGGACAACTTGGAGGCTGCATGGATGACTCAGAGCCAACAGGAGACCACATGATGAGAGGGGAGGGGCTGGTGCCTGATTGGGAGAAAGTAACAGATTAACTGACACAGCAATCAGACAGATCTCTTTACTGACTGAAAATCAATGAGATTTTTCATGGTTTATCCCCACATCACATTGATCTACAGTGAATAAAACTATGTGAGCAAGGAATGAGGACAAGTCACTGACCATTGGATGGGTATGGAGGGAGAGACTCTGGTGTGTCTGGAACATCTTCCTCACCACCCTCCTCATCATATGGAGTCCAAGAACCAGCATCTGAGGAGCCTGTGGTGTGAGGAACGGGAGGAATATTGAAGTGAAATGGACGTACAATCCTAAAGATAATTTAAAGATAACTGTTAGGCCCTCTCTTTAATGCTTTTGTTTTCATACACACTGCTTGTTTACCTGGGTTGCTGAGTGGCGCAGGGATGTCGCAGACGTCATATATCTTCAAGGGATTCATGGGGACCTCTTTGGTGCCATCATAGACGAGGTTGAATTCACGGCTTTTATTTAGTGCACAACGAAGCTGAGCTTTCCATTTGGCAGGATCCGGTTCATCGACTCCCTCTTGGAACTTTCCTGTCTCTACTGCCCAGGCCTGAAGGATTTAATGGAATGTAAACATCTATTCTTAGCATTAAGTTTTATTATGTATGTAGTATGGATGTTGTCTGAAACTGTTTCTATGTGTTTTTCTGAGCAGCACTGAACCAAATTCTAATCAGCTATGGTTGAAATGGCAATGAAGTGTGGAACTGAACTGAAGACTTATTCTCTGAGGCATTCTTTTTTTGTATGTAAAATGTAAAAAAATGTAAAAAAAAAAAAATCTCTATTTGGCTCTCATTCACTAAGCTCATGTGACAGAGCTTGGCATCTTAACATGTAACTATACCAGTAGCAGGCTGTTAAAACAACAATACAGCAAAGGAATGCAACCCATTTTAAGAATTCACACTATTTCTGTGCCCCAGAACTGTCCAGTCAGTGTTTGGGAGCTTGCACCGCTCTTTCCTGAAGCTAGACATCAGACAAAACCCTTCTCACTGAGATGTAAAATCAGCGCAGTGATTTTGTGGGCCTATAGGATTTTAAATTGAGTTGTTGCACTATAATGGAGCTCATGATCTTGCACCGTTGACAAGTATGAACCAGAATGGCTAGAATTTCACTTAAAGCTGTAACTAGCAGTTTTGGTAAACTGACTGACAAGGGAAAAACTGTTTTGTGTGACCCATGGATATGTTATGGTGAAGCTGTATGATGAGGGCAGTGATCATTTTCACCTTGAAGATAGTGTTTTCTTCTTCCTGCTGGGGCGTGTGGCGTGTTGCATGTTTCCATGGGATCCTGAAGCGCATGGCTTCCCGGTCAATCCACACTAAACCTGGGTAGAGCCCACTGTCCACCTGAGCAACCAGCCAGGGCTTGAGCCGGACACGTCGTGGAGTGCTTGACATGGTTACTGCTGAGGAAACACACACACCACTCAGTCAGACAGTGATAGATTATATTTGCCCATTGAAATATAACAGCCATATAGGCATCACAGTGCATCCATTGCAGCAGAATTAAGTGTGCTTGTTCTATAGGTCCAGCTGTCAAGATTCTCCCAAAACAATAAAATCACATGGTCCCATTTAACAGATCACAAAATGGTATTGAATGACTTAGGCCCACGCACAAACAAGCTACCGAAAAACACCATCTTGCATGAGTCAACAAATGTGCATGTCTGTACTTTCCGTGTCTTGCATTACCTACGGACAGAATTTGAGTATTGCATAATTTGCATGCAGATTAGATTAAAATATGTATTTTTAATGGAAAATTACGAGCATGAAAAACAGTCTAATAGATCCACTAATGTTCGCTGAAAAAAATAAAATAAACAAAGCAACAAAATACGTCACGATATATGGTAAAGCTCAGAGAAACATAGCCTACCTGTAGCGAACCAGGAAGTTGGAGTGGTCTCTCCTTGTTGGCCCACTTACCAGCGGCTGAAGAATGGGACTGTGTGTTTCCTCTGTTTGTGTTTTCCCTCGCAACAAAGTGGATCAATAGTGAGATCGACGAAGCTGGCTGATGATAACAACCAGAGAAAAGTTTGTCTCGAAGCACTTTGATGAGTCGATGTTTTTCAGAGTCGGCTTGGCCCTTCCCCTTCCCTCACCGAAACTCAGGTATATGTGACGTCACATTATTGACACACCTTTTCTAAGCAGCCGAGGGGTTCATTGCTTATGCGACACGTAGGTGATTACTCTATTTGTCGCGATTTTACTATTAATAACTTATCTCTTTTGAATAACTCTGAATAGGCCAGTGTAAAATGGCAGCGTAAATTTCACGACTTTCATGTGTTGGCCTCGCAGGTAGGCTGAGTCAGGGTAGCCAAAATGTGCCAAAGTGATGAACAATGCATGGCATTACATGGCACAAATTATGTGCGCCTTACGATGATCCTAAGCCTAACAATAACAGGACACACCCTGAAACTGCCCACGGATTTTGTGCACGCATGTCCGTCACTGAGGTGCACATCGAGGACAATTCACGGGGTATCTGGTTTCGACTCAATGTGCATTAATGTGCGCGATGCCCGAGTGTGATGGCTGTGTGAAATGCTAATGACATCATTGTGCATCCTGTTGAAAAGATGGATGGTTAATGGGGGTTACTCGATCGGGTCGTGGTCAGGATGCACGCACCCCCAACGACTGAGCACGCTCACATGAAGCCTCATCTAAAGTGATTAAACACTTACCATTCTCCTTCAATATTTTTCCGCTTTCAATTTGAGATCAATTTGCAACAAGCTAGGGGAAGTCTTAGTCATACTTTAGAGCATGGGAAATAATAAGGATGTATGAGGCTGTTCCGAAGTTCACTTTTGCACTCAGGCAACAATAACCCTTTGTCTGGCACACCCACGCATGTATGCGCACACAAGCCACCATTGCCTGATCCAAACAGATGCTCTTCTTTACCTTGCCAAATTTCCAAATATACAATAGGTTAACAAGTCTGTTAGAAGGCCATGAAAACAGAGAAGCCATCGAACTTTACTGTACTTTACTTAGCACTTACTTTTGGTGGGTTTCTTCTGTCGGCCACCCATGGGCCCTATAGCACCCATATACTCCTAGGTAGTCGGATCTCAATATATAGTAAAAAAGTTCTGCTGCATCTCAAATCGCCTTCCTTTGGGAATGTTAACTAACGCCAATCTAAATCTATTATTTTCTAATTTGTACAAAGACTTGGAGGCAGGCTTGTTGAAACTTTATATATGGACCTTTATTTTGACTGAACTGTCCAATTAAATTGCTATTGACTTCACATTTAATGCAAGAAATTAAGCTAAACTAGTGTATAATTTTAATTAAATAGCACTTTTTTCAGACGCTTACTTTTGTCATGGAGGTGAAATAAAGGTTACAACATTTGTTAAAGTTTGTGATTTGCAGCATTATTTGCATGAGGATAGCCTACTAACAAGCCTTCAGTGTGACGTATGTCGTGTGAATACTAACCAATAAAAAATCAAATTGTAAAGGATTCCTTAAAGGCAACATAAACAGCTCTGTTATGCTTTCATGATTCCAGTTGCGTTTTAGTTGACTAGCTTCTGACTTAGCAAACTACAATTAGCCAAAATGCAGAGTAAAATAGGAATGAATGGATGATGCTGATAAAATTATCACAATAAGTCATTATAACATGTTTTTTGTGGTTTATTATAGTGGGAAAATGGATCTAGTTAATAAAAAAATGCAGCACAACTACTTTCCAGTGACATAAAATTTCTGTGATGGCTTAACTGATGGGCCTATTGCACAGCCTAATAAACAGGCAATACAAATACTGTTATTTGCTTAATAATGACCTTAAACTGCAATAACAATTAGGAATTAAATATCACCCATATCATCACTCAAAAAGGTATATTTCCCTGGTTATATTTAATCCAATATATGTATTGTATAGTTCAACATTTTTTGATGACAGAGAATGCAATGGCTATCAGGTCTGTGACAGTAAGGGCACTTTACAAAGACAAGGATGAGTAGCTAGAGGAACAGAAATCATGCAGTGCATCATTTTAGCTGGAGTATAGCACCTGATGTGTTATATCATCCATATAACTACACAATCTGAGATGACCCTCTCCATATAACGTAGCCATGCTGAATTTGTTTAGGTTATTTCAGTGCCTGAAGTTGATGCAATAAGAAGATAGTTTCATCATGACCAGCATATTGACTTTATGAAGTTTTCTTTCCTTATCTTTCCTTATCTCACCGTGTTTACCTGCCTTGTTACATAATACCTACTATTTACAGTTTCCCTTGATTAAAAAAAAAGTTTCCCATGTGCTGATGGCAGTATATTTCAAAAGTACATCTACTGTGCTTTGAGAAGTCTTCAGATTCTTATCAGTTGGTATTCCATCAATGAAAAAGATTGGCCACAGACTTTTTATTTACAGAGGAAACAGTCCATATGAAGAGGGGTTTGGCTTAGCAGTAGTTAGGTCAGTTACGTGATCAGCTAAAGGTGCATGTATTGCCTAGGCAGAAAGGGTAAAACATATATGGCAGAATTATTGTCAATATCATGGGTAACTTTTAAATTAAATATAAAAAACTCAGGACAGTGTAAAGTGGGTTGTACCCCTTTTCCACCAAAAAGTTCTGGGGCCAAAGCTCCTGGGTCCCGCTCTTAGAAGAGGGTTCGGAGGCAAAGCGACTTGTCTAAGCTCTCGTTTCTTCCTTTTCACCACAGCCTGAGAACAGTGAACTGTGAAGTTGTCTAGTCATTCTGTGTGCAACTGACAACAACAGCAAAACAGTATTTGTGGAAGATGCTGAAGCTGTTGTTATGGTCATGTGCTGCTGTGATGTTGCATTTGGTTTTGGAGAGGATATGGGCAGAAGTCAAAAGTGAGATTAAGGATGCTAGAAAAACAAGAGCTGAAGGAACTAAAAAGTAATTTTGTTTCCTATCAAAGTTTCTGTGAACTACAATTGTTTGGGCAGATGGAAAGTCATTGCTAGTCAATTGATGTGTGAAAGAAAATGGGAGGTACTGTCCTCATTGGATTAGGGATTGGCCCAGGTTCGTTTGTCTCCATGAAGATGTCACTTTGGGATTATCCTGCACTCCTCCAAATTTGGCACAATACGTGGGGGTAGGGATGCAGGGTCCATAAACCTGGGAGACTAGGTGCTGCTCTTCATATCTCCTTGAATATTATGGACAATGTGTGAGATGTCCAAACTCTCCGTCAGTGTCATCAGCAGCATTTTGTCACTCTGAATTCCCTCCATGAACTCCTCATAGGACAGTTCACCTGGAAACGGACAAAAAAAATTCAAGCATGCACATGTGCATAGACATGAACCTACTGTTCACACAGTGACCTCCCTGCCCCCCAGCATTTTACAGCTGATGAAACGACTCTGGCTATTGTAAACACTCGTATTCTGAGAATAATTTATGCAGATTATATGGCCTCAGATCTGACGTGCTGCAACAATGGCAGTTTTCTTTCTATGGTACTTCTTTATGGCTACACATAAAAATACAAATACTATTCTACAGGGAATATTTGTGAGATGAAGTCATACTGTATATGTGGACATACAGTTCAGAAATCTTACCATCCCCATTGACGTCAATCTTGTCAAACACCATGTTGGTAAACTCCTCTGCTGACATGTCATGTTTAAGACCATTGATTGCGCGGATGGACTAGCAAGAAACAATGGGACAAAATCACATTAGAAAATGGGCATATGCATTTCTTTAGGCTGACTGTGTTGCTTTTTTCTAACAGTAGATGGCAGCTAAGTGTTAAATATTTCCCTGTGCACCTGCCATTACCCCACCTTTGCCCCACCCTCTTCTAAGCCTGAGGAGGGATATCCTCTCTTTCACTTGTGATCCATGTATCCATATTCAGACACAAACTGATCTCTAGAGGTTGTTTTAGGACAGTGTCTGGGATTTCCTGAGGTCTTTCTCTAAGCCATAATATGAGCTTTAACATGACCCAAAAAAAAAAAAAAAAAAAAAAAGCAGATGGCACACCTTAATTATCAGAAGCAGCTCCTCACGGTCAATGCATCCACTTCCATCAACATCATAGAGTTTGAAGTACCAGCGAAGCTTCTGCTGCACACCTCCCTTCAGCACCAGGCTCAGAGCTGCTACATATTCCATGAAATCAATGAAGCCATCCTGCAAAACAATAAGACAAAAATAAATTTGTCTTCAATGGGGCAATGTAAAGAATAAAATATTTTTAATGCTCATCCTGCCATATGTAAGGCTGTCCACTAGGGTACTTAAGGGTATTCATTCAGTACTGTTATTCACCCATTTCATAATTTCTTTAAGTACAATACACTCTATACTCTTACATACCTCTAATCAAGTCAATCATAACTCTAAATGCAGTAATAAAAATAATTATTGCTATTTTCACTGATACTCAGTCTTTATGAGAAGGGAGAGGAAATAATTTCCAAATTGTTATAGAGTCACTATATCCCTGATCACAGTTCCCATAATGTGTTTGCACCTGTCTTGGTTAAGATTATAGGTCAGTTGGGTAAGAGGAGTTGGTGGGATAAGCTCCTCTCTAATAGGCTATATTCCCCTCAGTTAGATAGATTACTATTAACAAAAATAACAAGGACAAATTTAACATGGAGAAAACACAGGAGCCCCCAGTGTAGCAAAATGCATGGCAGTTAAGATAAATTGATATTGATAACAATCAGCTTGACAACAAGCTTGATTTAGGCTATAATCACAAAGCAGATACACATGCTAGAAGCATGCTTAGAAAGTTATTTTTCAAATTCTTGTGGGTTTCCTCTGATGGATGACATAATACTAATACTAATACTACTAATAATATTTTCATATAAATAACACCAGTCATTTTGTGCTACAGTTACTTTTGTTTAGTTTCACTATCATATGCGATTAAATAAAGATCAAAAGCAAATAATGGTTTCTTTTTGTCTTTTCCCTGTGAATTTTTTTTCCATAGTTACAGTGCAGTAAATACCTAAAGAATTTCACTTGAAATGTTTAAAGTTGGTGAATTATCTTACATCATTCATATCAAACGTCGTAAACATCGTCTTAACGTAGGCGTTTGATGTCTCCGAAAGATTTTTCAGGCCGAAGAACTTCTTGAATTCGTAGAAGGTGAGAAGTCCAGATGGGCACTCAGTCATAAATTTTCTGTACCACTCATGACTTTCACAAGCTTGTAATTCCTCCAGAGTCCTCCCATTGGTATTCCCCATTCCTGTTTTTTAAAAAGAATTTTTAAAAAATGATGTAAAAACCATAACCAAAAATCCTTGGGTCCATCTGGCATGCAGTCATTGAAAGTGTAAAGACCAATAACTGTCTTCAAGCAGCAGGACTCACACACAGCAGTTGTGTGTGTGTGTGTGTGTGTGGCTGTGTTAGCCAATCACATGTATGATCTATGTGCGTCTGTGAGAAAGGCTCAAAAGTTCTAATCCACTTTGCTTGCTTCTGAACACTTAAGTAACTAAAGAGACCTTAGAGCAGAAATAAACCCCTTTCTACAGTATGACATCATACTGTACAGACAATTATTTCTTTGATAAAAGGAAATCAATGTGTGCACAACCAACAAAAGCTTCACAGGTTTAAGAAGAAAAACTGCACTACATTCATCTCTGAATGGATACTTTTATTTGCTTACATGGGTAAAGTTTTGATCTTGTTGCAAATAAAAATATCTTTTTGAAACTTAATACGGTATACAGACTCTACCCTTTTACCCATCAGTATGACATCAGCTGACAAAAATGAATGTATAATATTTCTGGAGGGTGTTTATGAATCAATACCAAGATGTCCAGTTAAACATCATAACTGTCCATTTTACTGACATTACCTCTTGAAACATCCAGATATTTCCATTAGAGCCAGCACAATGAATCTGATTTCTGTGCTGTGCGTTGTGGAATCTGTAACGTGATGTTATGTCATCATATCTATATATTTCCTATAGACACTTCAAACAGCACATGCATAAAACATAAACAACACCCCCACCCCCATTGAGCCCCCATCATGACTACTACATTGATGTGGGACTTCGGGATATACTGTAGGGACAAAAATAAAAGGCAGGGTGAAGACAGAACTATATTTTAGTTACATGGCCAAAAAGTAAGCCAGCGGTAAAAGTGCAACATCAATATTTAAGTATTCACATTCCTGGATATTACACTCCTGACTTGATCATATATATATTATTACCTGTATGAAAACAAAAAGTCGACTAATTAGTAGTATTATTAGTATTATTATGTAAACAATAATACTAATAATAACTGTTGCAGCTCAGTCTCAAAATATTTGTCCATATCCATAAATCTTCTTCCCATAAGTCTCCACTCTCTAGTCCTAACTGATCTGTCAGCTTACCCTAGTTTCACTTGAGGTATGGCAATCACTAGGCTACATTAGACCCTCTTAAAGCTCCTCCATCTGTTGTCAGAGGCAGAGTTTACTGGGCTGCACAGAGACAGCAAAGAGCCTCTGGGCTGGACGCCCCCCTCCCCTGAAAGAATCAGACTCTGTATCCTCGGTGGTCCAGAGGAGAATTAGACTTGAGAGATACAGTCAGTTACAGTGATTGAAATCACCTTCAAAAAGCATCTATTTAACTTACAGTGAAACTGTGTCTTATGGAAATAAAATCATTGTCTGCACTCATCTGTAGTTTCAAGGCAGGACATTTCTGGTTTGTGGCAAACATTGATCAAAATAGCATGGGGATATAAGGGAGGTAAGCAGTATATGCTTAGAGAAAATACACTGATACCTGCAACAGCACTACTGTCAGGACACTGTCATGTTTTATGAGCTGTATAAACTGTCTTTATGAGCTTTACACAAAAACAAAACCACAATGAAAAAAGATTTTACACATGACCCAGCCCACAACCCAGGTGAGATATGACTAAGCCGTTACCACTGCTGTTCTTCCTCTCACTGAGAAAGTATGTCTAGCATGAAAAATGAACTCACAACATGCATATGTACCGCGGCTCATGTTTCAGGATTTCCGAGGCACACTGCAGATATGTCTGTGCACTCTGAGGCAGGTGAAGCTTGATAGGCTCTTGGCAGAACATTCTTGACATTTCTCCCAGCATCAGTTGGCGGGGTTAATTCCCTCCGAGGACAGGGGAACAGGATCGACCAGTCGAGTTTGTCTCCAGGACAAGTGATTTAGGTGCAGCAGACAGGCTAACAAAGTTCTCTGGCTTGTCTACTTCATTAAGGAAACTCTAGTCGAGAGGAAAAATAAAATTGATTGTCCCCCTGCATGGGTAAAGTGTTTCTTAAACCCAGTATCATGTAACTGAAATAGAGTAATAAACAATTCCTAATTAGATACCATTAGCTATTTGGATGTAGTTACAATTTATTCTTGCATCAAATGTAAACATTAGTAATCCTATAACATCTAATCTCTGATACACTATGAAATGGATTACTCTTAGATTACTGTCATATTGCCAAGACACCTGCATGTTTATTTGCTTTGCCTCCTATAAAACACTTGAAATCAGCTGTAAGTGACAACATGAACTAGTTTTAACTCATGCTGTCTTCCAAGGTGTGGCCATAGGAGAGAAACATATTACTTCCTCACTATCTTAGATGTAAGTGGACATTACCTTGGCACTGTTACATGGTGTCAGCTCACTGAGGGCTTGAGAGGATTCCTGATCCTCTTTGGACTAGGCTCTTCAACTTTATCTTTACACTCATCCCTCTCACTTACATCACATGGTTCACTGGCCTTAAGTCAATAATGCAGTGGAATTTAGCTAATACCCAAACAATAACACTGATATGTTATATAAATAAACAAATAAATAAAGAAATAAATGAGATTGATAATAAAACCTTTATGTCTCAACCAATTGAATATCTAACTAAGCAACTGACTAATGGCATCGAAGTTCCTTTTTATTATTATGGTTATTATGACTGTTTTATTGCATTATCTACATCTGGCCAAAAGAACGTCACTATAAACTAATTTCCTATCAATACTATATAATTACCAACTTACTTCCTCATTAAAGCCAAAAACACAGGCCTGTTTGGTGACTCTGTCACAGGTAAAGATCCATTTGGCTCTTATCAGCCTGCTGTAACGTTAAACTTTATTTATCAGACGTTCATGACGTGTATTGTACAAACTGGTTTGCTTCTCTGGGCTCCGGGGAAGTTGAACCACCGCCACCAGGAGCTGCCATGGCCGGTTTTGCCAAGCAGGTAGACGACAGCTCTTTGTAGAAGATGAAAGAATACTTTCATGTAGGTCAGTACTGAGTGAACACACAGCGCGGTTTTCTCCCAGGACAGGAGCAGCTCATTCACCACACAGGTATACACACTCAGATCGGAATGCGGCTGTCAGACGGTGAAAGGCAGTGTGCGCTTGCCAAAAGGCCTCACCTGTTGCGAGTATAAAAAAAAAGAAACGAAAGAAAAAAAAAGGGAGGCACAGTGAAAGGGGAGTAGGCGGGGTCAGCTCCATTTTCTCTCTCCCGAAAGTTTTCACCAAATCACTGAAATCCAAGTTTACTTACCTGGACTGGTGCACCTGTCGCGAAGTTGAATGCACTGTCGCACGTCCTTACCTCGGAATTAGGCCTGTCCACCGAGCAAAATGTGCCACTAATTTCTCCTGGATTGAATAATCTTATCTACAAATAACCTAGTCAATAATCATGAAAAGGGGACCGTTGCATTTTCTGGGTCGAAAGAACCAGTCTCTTTTCGACACCAACATCAAAATCAAGGACATGGGTGAGTACACTATATGTACATATAGAGTATAAATATTTACTAATTCCCTTTACACTAACAGTTATCTTAAGAATGAAACGACCTTTGCACATTACAGCTGACAGTCATTCATGGGGGAATTGTGGTATAGGCTGTTTACTCGAGGCTTTCTTATTAAGATGTCATAATAATTATCGATAAGTGGAAATCCTAAATATAATATAATGTAAAAAAAAAAAAAAAAAAAAAAGAAGTAAAATATAAAATAATATAGGGCCTAATGGAAATGTCGCATTGCCTTGGGCTTTTGGCTGCATTTGACGTCATAGCCTGATGAACAGGTAGCTGTCAAAAGTCGAGGGACTGAGATCAGTTTTAGTTATGAAAGTGTCCTGTCTTTCAAACTGTTCCTCATTACACCTATCATTAAAATATATATACATGACATGTTTTACCTCATAAAAACATGTTGTCTAATGTTCATGTTAATATCTATGGCAATTTTTGACAAGCAAGTAATCTCACGTCTCCCCATAAATGCTAAAGCTTCATGTGCCTTTTCTTTGCCAGAACACGCTGTGCTCTTACTTGGTCTGGTGGTTTAGATCACATCAAGAATGGTTAAAGGGAACAGGGTGTCACCAGTTTAGTTTTCCAGTGACAGGTCTGACAGACTAAAAAGGTGCTGTGACTTCTTTAAAGAAGAAGTCATTAAAGAAACTGACTAACCAGCTCTCTGAATCAGGGAAATGTCTCTATAAGGTGTCATGTCATGTAAATCATGGAGCAAAAACAGCTTGGAATTTGTTAGTATCACTGTTCATTGCCCAGTTGTTTATTAAACTTTCATTTATTTAAATTTGTACTCAGACACAGTTATCAGATAGCCTAGTTATAATTTATCAATGTATGAACATGAAATTAATTAATTTATGAATATTAGTCATTCTATAGTGGCTAGTTTCAGATATACCATTAGGTGATATCTGTATTTATTTATTTATTTAGTAGACCCCAGAATGATAAAAAATAAAATGACCCAGAAGTTATCCAGAAACATTGCATTTGCAAATCTTATTGTGCAATAGACTTGATGGCTTGACAGAGAGCAGGAAACAAGAGAAATTGCTATGCAAAGCTGCAACCTGGTGAAAGAACATTTGCATATTCAAATCAAGCAGATGTACAATAAGGAAATTAATAATTTGCTGAGACTGAGTTTATATCATGGGAAATTTCTTCTTCTTTGTCATTTATGCTTCCTATACTCTTACATTATGTTGTTTTGGTATGAGTGATAACAACACCTTCCTTACAGTATGTGATTGAAAAGATGTGATCTTCTTGACAACAGGAAAATGTGTGAGAAAAAAAAGAACAGTTTATCTGTCCACCTTTGAAAACACTTACTGGGATTATGTGAGGCTATTTGCTTTCTCTTGAACCAGCCATGAAAGGGAAAATGGCATGAAGGCTGACAGAAGGTGCAGACTAAATGCCTCTCAGTGACATGTTTCTCTCATCAGTTGGTAATTGGACAGCAACCTGCTTGACACTGGAATGTATGATGTATGTATGTATGAAGTAATGTGCAACCTCTAAGTTTTACCTAAAAAACACAGTATCCTCATATATATGCTGTGTTGTTGTGCAGAATGTTTTTTGTATCCGCTCTGCTAAGTGATTGCACAAAATTATATTTCAACATGATATGGCCTTAATTACAGGGTCTGTACCTCAGTGCCATTTCCCTGGGGCTATGTCTAAAATTAAATTGGACTGAACTCCAAGTACATATGTCATGGAGACCAACAGGTCATTTACCCAAGATTATAATGTGACTATTTACAATAAGCACAAATGACTAAAAAAAAGTTTTATGCGCCAGTTTTAAATACTGGCGCATTCATATTTTGTTGTCACATAGTGTGAACAGAGTGAAAATATATTCAATATTGATGAATTAAACCTAAATTTGGCCAGTGGTGGGACTATTTCAAATATAAAATTAGTCATTCAACAAATCCTTAAGTCAATTATGTATTTATTATAGCCCCTTAACAAGTTAATTAACTTACACTATTTTAAAATATGATCATCATTATTCTTATGCTTCAAGCCATGTTATTATTATTAATTTTAAGTTGCCATCAATACTGGGCTTGCATTTGAACATAGTCTTGAAATGGAAATAATGACAATACCCAACTATTCAAGTGTTCAAAGTCACTGTGTTATCAACAACCAAACTGACCATAGGATCACAAAGCAGTCAGTCAGGTTGACTGAACTAATAACAAACCACTGCAGTGTATATCTCATATTACCTGCATAATCACTAGACTGTGCAGCAACAACAATGGACAGATGGACTGTCAGTTGTGGAGGTTACATGCATGTTAGAGGACAGGGCCCAAGAGCCTTTTGGCTTTTTTTTGGAAACTCTTTGGAGTGTGGACAGATATTACAATGTAGCAGACATCAGAGGCAGTAATGGTGTTTGTTTTTTGCTCTGATTGTCAAGCCCTCTTTAAATTAGAGAAATTTCATCTATGTTTGCTAATCTTGTTTGCTCATGTCTCTCCTGCTAATTATTCCAGGCCCACTGTTTGTAATTTCCAGCTGGTTGGTCATGGAGCTGTGAACAAAAAAATAATTGCTAAAATCATTAAAATCTGTTCTGCTAACAAGGGCCTACCAATGACTATGTGTGTGTGTGTATGTGTGTGTTTTCTTCAGACAATGTGGAGCTGGTGCTTGATTCATCTGCAATCCCTGAAACAGGAACTGCCAAGGTGCGGGCCAGACCCACAGTCAAACATTACACTGTAAGTAACTTTCAGCTTTGTGGGTACAGTTTTCCACATTTATTTGCATTTGTCTATCATTTGCTCTTGATGTAATAAAATACAATACACAAGAGAATGAGGGTGCAGAAAGGTGCTGCACTGGCTGCTGCATTTCAGAGAGGAACAAGTCAGTGGGTAAAAAAAAGAGCCCAAAGGGACACTGGAGCACACAGTTTAAATTTTTATTATAGCCAAAACTGGTTTTGACTCTGATGATGATGCTCTGTTATGGAAACATTAGTCGTTGTGTCTAATCAAAAGAAAAACTGTGTGCTCCAGTGTCCCTTTGGGTTGTTTTTTTTTACCCATTGTCTTGATGCATTACTACAAAATGCATCTGAATAGCCTCCACCACCCTGTCGTCCACCTGTAATTCACAGATCACTGCATGTTTACCTCCATATACACCTGAAAAGCCGGCACAAGTGCAAATGACGCTGCAAGAGGACAGTTTGGCATTTGACTGGCAGAGTGTGCTTGAATCTAGATCTGCTATGGTCATACAGACAGAGATACTGAAAAAAATAAAATAAAATAAAAAAATATATATATATATATGTGTGTGTGTGTGTGTGTGAACTGGGCTGCAGAGTTTTCAGGCCGTGTGTTCGGAGGCTCGGTGCGACCGGCAGGCGGCCGGCGAGTTTCAGACGGTTCGTCACACAGAGAGGAGACGACCTTCTGATTAT